>JALIZH010007593.1:0-103753 GCA_030522465.1 Rhipicephalus appendiculatus
AGAACACCTTTCGTAGACGCCACAGTTTCCGTACGCTCTCTGTTGCGAATCGAATGACGTGGGGAGTATGAGAGGCAAACTACCACGGTTTACTTTACATGTATGTGTTAGCTACGCGAAATAAACGAAATTATTAAAAATTAAAATCCGTTGCTCAGAATCTGTGAAGTATATAGCCTGTATACAGTGCCAAAAACTATGTATCTTTCTACCAGCCCGCCATAAGAAGCAAATAGTTTGTTCTTATTGAAGATGCCCTCGACGATTTGGTAATGAAGCGGCCTAATAACTTCCTTCATTGGGTAAGTAAAATAATAGCAATACGTGATCACGTGAAGAGATTGGAGAAAAGAGAACCTTCATCTACACTGTAAAAATAGAGATTTTCCCTGTAAGAAACATTCGAAAAAAACTGCATGCTTTGGACAGAAGTCACCATCATCAGCAAAAATTACGGGCCCATGGCAGACACAAAATGCTTAAACATCGCCGCGCGCGTCTTAGTACAATTCCTGGAGTAATCAGTAACATACCAAAGATACTGATTCGGATGAAAATGATAGCTGACATTCTTAATTATTAACAGGTATTCTTGCTGTCATATTGTTTATACTTTCGTGTCTACGTAGCATTTGTTTCTTCGGAAATGACGGTTGTATTGAGTTTTCGGCAATCAGGAGACAATTTACAAGTGTCAAGTGTCTGCTCCGTGAACTTCTTGGTGAACTCTGGCGTTACGCGAGGACATATCGGTCGTGCGAACATTTACGTTGCATGGACTTACCCATTTGTGTGAACATTTATATTGTAGTTCTGAGACTGCGCATATTTGTCTATTTCTGGAAATTTTATTACGGCAACATATCATGCAAGAAAAAAGAGTAGCCGGTACCACACACAGGCGAGGATCTCTCCTTACATTCATTTCTTTTCATATCGTCTTCCCACGCGTCCTAATGCCTGGAATGTTCAAATATTGTGTGCGAGTATTCAAAAATTTTGAATAACGATTTGAATAGCATTCTATTCTATTTGGTACTCGAATAAAATAGTGCATATTCAAAATACAGAATAATATTCGAATAGTTTTTGAATAAGCAGCCCAGGCGAGAAAACCCCGACCCCAAATGTACGAAACGTTAGAACAGCGAGGGGTAATTTTTCATGTTTTATTTATTGAATTACGAAGAGGCATGCTGCTCTAGCTTTTAGAGTAGTATCGACGCTGCATCGATCACCGGATGAAGGTATTATTGCTTGGTTTCAGCGTCACGGAAACGAAATTCTCATCAATCTACTATCATCATGACAATGTGGGCATTACGGCTGCATTCAGATTCAGTAATTTAATTTTTGTGGACGTTTACATAAGTAACAGCAGATGGAAATGTATTTGTGTAAGTTGTCCACAGTGTTCGGCTTTTTTAAATGCGAATGCATTTCATAGTCGGGCTATGTCAGGCGTCCAGCGTTGGCGTTGGCGTTGTCCGCGGAGGAGGAGGAGGAGGACAGGTTGAGGAGGTGACCACCCTTACTGCGCATGCGCAAACCCTTTCAAAAAAAATAAAAATAAAAAACCTCCTCTTTCCCTCTCTCTCCTCTAGGCATCCCTCCCCGCGGCAACCACACCCTCACTGCGCATGCGCCTCCCCTCCTCTCTCCCCTGCTACGCTCCCCCCCCCTCTCTCCTCTAGGCATCCCTGCCCGCGCCGTCCACACTCCCACTGCGCATGCGCGTCCCACCTCTCTTCTCCTCTCCTACGCTCCCCCCCTCTCTTCTCTAGGCATCTCTGCCCGCAGCGTCCACACTCCCACTGCGCATGCGCGCCCCCCCTCTCTCTCTCCTCTCCTACGCTCCCCCCCCTCTCCCTCTCTCGCCTCGCGACGCCGACACAGGCAGCGTCTGCTAGCGAGTTTCTTGGTTGAAAAAACCGACTGCTCGCGCTGCACAACCGTTCACTGGCCACCCCGTATATATGGCAATGAATCTTGACCTCCAAGGTGGTGCCGGTGGGAGATTTCTCCTGTGCGTTGTTGAACAATAAAAATTCGCAGCGTGCGGGTGAACTAAAAGCGGACTGCGGCGGAGCTCGGCGGAGCTATACATGAAAAAAAATTTAAAAAATAAATAAAAACAATTAAAAAAACAAGAAAAAGCAAAAAAAAAGGGCGCTGCGCCTTGCTCCCGACCGGCCTGCAGAAATCAGGCGCCTTTTCCTTCTTCGAACCACAACCACCATATATAAATGGAGTGAAGCGCGCGCGAAATGCATTCGCATTTCCTCACGATTCCCCTTCGGGGAGGTGGGCGCATTTTTTTGCTAAGGCCCATGCTGTGATAACGAGTTTATCTGTGTCATTACATGTTTAGCTGAATGTGTGATGTTTTTTTCAGCATTGTTATATTTTTTTATTTTAAAGCTTTCTGTGACCGCTGGTGGCAAAGTATCACCTTATATACTCTAGTCCCTGCTGTATTTCAGGCTACAGTTAAAAATAGCTTGAAGGCTTTGTCGTCGTTGTTATATGAGAGCTTCCCTCAGTTTACATTTTCTTCGATTAAAAGTAATCGTAATGTTCATTTGTTAATGTTTGTACATATTTGTCTAACACAAAATTTTCTGAAATTCTAGGTCTGTCTTGAAAACGGTTGTCTTAGTATTCGCAAACGGCGACCTTGATTCCCTAATAAGTCGCGATACCACAACGTTTCACTATGGCCCTGCCTGTCGGATGGATGAGGCAGATTTTACTCTCGAAGAGTTGCGCCACGCGCTGTGCATATCATATCGCCGCACTGCCCCAGGTGAAGACGGTATTACGTACCAAGCCTTACGAAACATCGATGAAGCCTTCCATCAGCACATTTTGGATGAATATAACAAAGTGTGGGAAACATCTCTGATCCCTGTTGAATGGAAATCATCTATCGTAAAACCAATCTTAAAGCCCGGGCGCCCTGCAAACCTCCTGAAGTCATACAGGCCAATTTCACTAACTTCTAATATTATGAAACTGATGGAGCGAATGGTACTGATTCGCTTAGGTTGCAGACAACAGGAGTTGAAAATTTTCCCTGATGTTATGAGCGGCTTTCGTCAGCATCGTTCAACCATCGATAGCATCGCAGATCTCGCGTCATCGCTTGAGGCTGCTCGAGCAAACAGGCACTCTGCATACGTGCTATTCCTGGACGTACAACAAGCCTTTGATTCGATGTCACATGAGGCGATTGTTCTCGCACTTGCGGCTGCGGGAATTTCGGGTCGGCTGCTTAATTTTGTGCGTAACTTTCTATCGGAGCGCAAAATGAAAGTACTCGTTGGAGGAGTAAAGAGTGAATCGCGCACTCTTAGGTGCGGTGTCCCTCAAGGCAGCGTTTTATCGCCGCTTCTCTTCAACAGCGCGCTTGCTGGGCTGCCGAGCCGATTACCTCAAGAATATGAGTTCCCAATAAGCATAGCCATCTATGCTGACGACATCGCACTGTGGATCAGTGGTCCTTCACAGCAGGGTCCACGTCTTCGAGGAATTTCGCAGAGAGCGCTGGATACGACTACAGAATACCTAGAAGAAGTTAGTCTTCAGATTTCACCTGCGAAGTCAGCCGCCATTGCTTATCATCCAAGGCAACGTGCTCGAAGAAGCATGAGCCGGCTGTACATCGGAGACACACCAATAGAGTGGGTACAACAACATCGTTACCTGGGCGTAATTATCGATGACCGCCTGTCTTGGCGCCCTGCTGTTATCTCCGTGAGGCGGAAATCACAGTCGCTCCTGAAATATGTAGCCGCCTTGACTGCTAGGGGCGCTGGCTGCGACCAGACGACAGCGCTACAAGTATATCAGTCAGCTGTGCTCTCTGGATTGATGTACGCTTTGCCTGTTTTGAACATGTCGCCTAGTCTGATGTCTCAACTGGAATGAGACCATCGTGCAGGGTTGCCAGATCCTCGAAGAGAAAAAGAGCCACAAAGTTCAGCAAAGTAGCCAAAACAGTAGCCAAATGCCAGCCGTTATTTTATTTTGGAGCCAGAAAAGTAGCCAAACGTGATTTCAGTTTAGCTGAATTATCACCATGTTCTGACACAAAAAAAATACAAAAATATACCTCATAGGAATGTTTATCACATCACAATAGGGTAAAAAAAAAAGACCACGGGACTTCCTGGAGGAGGCATTTATATTCGGAAATTGGCCATTAATGCTGCACCGACAGTCAAGTGTACATATTAGAGTTAACTTTTGCCAGCATGCCCCGCGACACTGTAAATTTAGAGCTTGTAACATCTCTCAGAGGTAGTCCAAATTTGATCCTGATGATTGGGAGGAGAAGTTCGTGCGACATTCTATTCCTTAAGAAAACACTCGTTCTTCTTCTGCGTTAGGTATCCCGGTAGGTATATATTTTGATCCAGAATTCCATTGCTGGCATGTACTCACATCTTCAACTGGACGAAAGTGCCGTACTTGCTCGTTAATGCGGTGCTCGGGGCGACCAAATACGTCTTTTGGCAAGGTTTTCAAAGCGTTCATCGCGTTCAGCCCCAAAACAGATGACGCGCTCTGCAGTCTGCAGCCAGAGTCAGTGAAAAACAAGACCGGCTGGGCTCTTGGCATTCGTCGCCTCTTCCTTGGGCGTTGCGACGTTAACATTGCGTTGAGGTGGTGGCCACACGTCAGACGATGAGCCCTGATTTCGCCTATATTAGCCTATATTAGCTATTGATGCCAGTGCGAGAACAATAGCCAAAAAGTAGCCAAGTAGCCAACGTCAATTTTTTTGTCGCCGCGGCCTTTTAAAAGTAGCCAATTTGGCGTAAAGTAGCCAGATCTGGCAACCCTGCCATCGTGTTGCACTCCGAATCATGCTTGGTTTACTTCGCGAGGCGCAGTCTGTTCCTCTACTCACCGAAGCACACCAGTTGCCCCTGAGGCTGCAGGCTGATCAAAGAGCGCTGCACCATGTCCAGCGCATGTGCAGAGCACCAGACGGTAATGCACTTATTAATCGTCTCAGTCAGCGCCCGAACTCTCGCATGGGGAAAATCGCGGCATTGTTTACCACGATTGCTGGCAGTCCAGAAAATTCCACTTCCTTCACAGCTCCGAAAGAGCGCAGCAAAAGCATCTTCCCCATTTATCTTTCCATTCCCGGAATACTCAAAAGTCTGACCAGCCTGTTTCGGCACTATTTCGGCACTATTTCAGTTGGCCCAGTCGCACCTACTTGAAAATTTTCACGATTACCGTCAAGTTTTTACAGACGCATCTGTACACAATGGCGGCCAAGGTGGCTCTGCAGCTTTCTTTTGCCCTGCGACTAACATCAAGCGGGTGTTTCGTATACCGGATCCATCATCCTCAACAACTGCGGAACTAGCTGCGATTGATGTTGCACTGACATACGTACAAGAAGTATTAGGAGCATCGAAGGTTATCATACTTACAGACTCTCGTGCCGCCCTTCGCAGATTGTTGAGAACAGACTCCGATGGCCCAATTATGTGCAGCATCGTTAAATCTGCCTCAAAACTTATTACTCGTGGAGTATCCCTCATATTCCAGTGGATACCTTCACATGTTGGTATTCCGGGGAATGAAGAGGCCGATCACCTCGCTTCAAGTTGTGCCCACAACGAGTGTGACTGCCAAGAAATTTCATGCCTGTTTGACAACGCTCGTCTGCTCATCCGCCGACATCTTCTAAAGCAGCACCCCGACCAACGCGTCGCAAGAGGATTGTTCCCTCCTCGTATTCGTGGTCGGGGATTGCCTCGTCGGGACATAGCCATGTTATATAAGTTAAGAGTTGGTGCGGTATCAGTGCGCGAACGATTATATCGTCAAGGACGTGCGGACAGTCCGTTATGTTCGTCGTGTGGCTCCCGCGAGACACTAGAACACATATTTGTAGAGTGTCCAACATTCGTTGCGCAGCGAGCACTGCTCACGAAGGAATATGGACTTATTGGACTTAGGTGCAGGACACTTGATGATTGCCTGTTCCCGGGTGGATGTGCTGCTAGGCGTGACCAGGCCCATCGAGCCCTACTAACTTTCGTAAAGAAAACCGATTTGGCCTCGCGCTTATAGACATTATTTCATGTGACTACTTATTTGTGTTTACGTCTGTGTTATTTGTTTTGTTTCTGTGTTTTTCTCTTTCCTCTTCTCTCTCTCCTTTTCTTCCCTCATTTCTTCCTTTCCTCTGTCTTTCCCCTTCCCGAAGGAGCAGGCAGGCGTTGTGCCCCTCTAGGTGGCAGTTGTCAGCTGTTCCCTCCCTATTTCCTCTGTGTCTTCGTGTTTTTCATGTATGCAAACCAAATAATAATAATAATAATAATAATAATAGTATTCGAAAATTCTTCACGTACTATTCGATTTGCACTTAATTCGGTTTTAAAGTTCAACATTAGCACAACCCTATAGGGCTCAATACAAGTCACCTGAGGATCTCTGGCCGTGTGGCCCCACATTCCAAGTGTATAAATTAACTGGGAATTTCTCTTGGTCCACGTAAACAACATTCCTTCACTCTCTTAAAACACTGTGAAAACTCGTGCGTCACCTTTCAAAAAAAAAAGAAAAAGAAAAACGCCTAGAGGCTCTTTAGGCAATCCAACGATACACTTCCGTCGTTCAGTTGTGTTCATAGCTCGGCACACTCACTCATGAGTGCACTCAACTCACACTCACTTACACTCATTTGAACGTGGTGAGTTGAGTATGAGTGAGTACTCATGAGTGTGCGTGGACGTGAGCGTGAACGTGAGTGAATACTCATGAGTTTTATTGGTCGTGAGTGTGAGCGTGAGTGAGAACTCATGAGTGTGAGTGGACGTGAGTGTGAACGTGAGTGAGTGCGAAGGCTGAAAAAATTGTGGTGAGTGAGTTTAAGTGAGTACTCCCTTAAAGTGCCGACCTATGCCACTTGAACATTTTTGAAGCAGCGCAACCGAGTGCACAAACCAAATGCAGCACTGCACAAACCATTTTTGAAGCAGCGACCTATGGAGCTCGGCACACTCACTCATGAGTGCACTCAACTCACACTCACTCACACTCATTTGAACGTGGTGAGTTGAGTATGAGTGAGTACTCATGCGTGTGAGTGGGCGTGAGTGTGAACGTGAGTGAGAACTCATGATTGTGAGTGGTCGTGAGTGTGAACGTGAGTGAGTACTCATGAGTGTGAGTGGACGTGAGTGTGAACGTGAGTGAGTGCGAAGGCTGAAAAAATTGTGGTGAGTGAGTTTGAGTGAGTACTCCCTTAAAGTGCCGACCTATGGTTGTGTTAGTCCTAATCCCACCGCCATTATTTTTATCGCGAACCGATGCGATGCACCTCATATTTTTTTTTTAATACATAATTACTCTGAGAGGATGGCGACTTTTGAAGCGCCAGCCACGGCTTTGCACACAGGAAAAATATCCTAATGGAATAAAATTATAAGCGCGTACTGAAGAAAAGAAAAAAAAATTGCGAAAAGAAAATTTCAGAGATGTGCGATGCAATAATAGTACACATCAGGTGTGAAATAGAACACATTGATCGTAAATTCATCCCGCATGCTTGCAGGAACGAAAGCTCACTAAGCAGTTCCAGCAAAATAAATTATAACGTAAATTCAGTTCTCGTAGATACACAACATGCAGAATACGCGAAGTCAGGCCGCGCACATGAAAAGTCAAAGGGACTATCTTTAAGTCTCATTGATTTGTTAAAAGTTTTGAGCTGTTCATGTTAAACAATGCACGAAGTTGTGAAAAACCCGCACTAACACGGAGACAAAGTTACGCAGGCGCTGTACTTCCTTAAATGGTACATTGTTTTTGATGGCGCAAGAGTCATGTGTGGGGAGGTAACAACACAACAGGTTACGAGCACGGCGTAAGTTTTGCTCCACACTTCACTCCGGCCAGAAACATATTCTACGCCACAATAAGTATATAAGGGCCAGCTCAGTTTTAAAATGCCGTTGCGCATCGATTCCAAAGTACTGCAGGCTCAGCAAGACGTTAGACCAGACATGTGTCACAAAAGTACTGGCGAACGCAGTAGGCGGACTAAGAGGAGAGGTAATGCGCTGCGTTTTCCGCCGCTCCTCCAGAAGGGTGCGCAGTGTCACACTTACGCGCCATCTGCGCGGTCTATGCTAAAACGAGCCGCTTCTGTTTAGATGTAGGTTTCTGTCTTTTGCGGCTATGCGAGAGATCTAAAAAAAAAAAAATATCTGGCACATGCGGAACACGGCAAGAATAGAGGAAATAAACCAAAGCTCTCTTTCCCAAGTGGTGGGACTGCCGCTTGTTTTCACAGAAGCGTTTTGGCAATCCGACAGTGCACCGTGTGTTTATTGAACATTTCAGTGCCCAGTCTTCTGTTCTATGGTACTGTAGGCGCAGACTGCGCCAAGTCATTGCAATCCGGCATTTCGTCAGTGCTACCGATATAGAGTGTGTCAAATAAATGTTGAGTCTACTTTGCGGAAGGAAGGAAGGAAGGAAGGAAAGAAGAGGAGGGAAAGGAAAGGCAGGGATGTTAACCAGTCTACTGAAAATGCAAATTTATTATGCACTCTTCGCAACACATATTAATTATCGTAGTTTGGCATGGTTGACCACTACACAACGAAACATCACGAGAATTTACTCATTGCAAAAGAAAGCCGTGCGCAACATTGCCAATATCGATTACTGGCCTTCCACAGCATATTATTTCGAGTCGTACAACATTATGAAGATACATCACCTGTACGCATTTCGCGTTATGCGTTCATTTTACGTGTCTCCGCCCACTGTCAAGCATTTTATCACCTCAAGTGCATTGCTTCAGCAGTACAGTAATCCTCGCACACGCTCCACTGACCTGTGGCTAATACCACGTTTCCGTACTTTTTTATAAACTGCAGTCCTTGAAACACAACCTTCCATCAATTCCTAATCGATACAAAGATAGGGAAGCCCACGTTAACATCAGTACGTCAAATATTTTTTAAATCATCAGTATGAGCACTTCATCATTAGGCTACAAGCAAAAGCAATTTCTAATGAAATATCTACATTTTTTAAAATAAATTTTCTAGCTAACTCGCTCAGTCTTCATTTGTGATTCATATTGTAGCGTTTCATGCAGTAAATTTTTTTTTCTCGTGCATTGTACATATTTAATCATATTTCTACCGATGTGTATATATGCATGCATGTGCATGCGCGTGTGTGTGCATAGGTGTATTCTGTTGTTTTTCATCTCATCAATGTGTTTTTTCCTTTTTTGTGTGTGAATAAGATACATTTCGTTATTATGTTTAGTGCTATATTCTTTATTGTCATTTTGCTGTATTCTATGCTGCTCAACATTTTATTCACTGTTTACATATTTCGCAGTTATCTATCCTGGTGACCTGTTGCTTCTATGATCGTTTATCCACTGATGTGTTTCTATTTACGAAGCATGTATATCAAGGACAGGTGCCACGTGTGCCTTGAAGTCTAGCCCTGCCTTGTGATTTCGGTTTCCGGGCCTCTGTCAAGCTGCAGACCGCAGTTTTTAGTCCTGAAATCCATTCCGAATGTATTTGGAAAAAATAAAGAATTTAGTGGGGCCGGTATGCTACCCTACACTGGGGAAAGGGGTGGGGGAGTTTTAAAGATGGAAAAAGAGAGAGAGGGGAGAGCGCGCACACACAAACTCAGACTTGCCGAAGCGAGCTCAATGCCGGCCGCTGTGGTCGCATTGCGATGGAGGCGATGTCACTTCAGGTTAAAGAACCCTAGGTGTTTGAAATAATCCTCAGCATTCCACTACAGCGTTTCTCGTACACTGTGTTGCTTTGGGACGTTGGGCCCCCTAAACCAACCAACGGCTTATCGTACTTGAGAGCCGCGCGAAAGTTGTAGGTGCCCACGAAACAAAAACGAGCGGCCAACCTCCCCTGATGGTTTCCATAGCAATGATTCCTGTAACGTTATACGATCTGGGAAACCGCTGACTCACGCTACTTCATTATTGGTGAGCTCCAGGATCAACGGTTTTTTCAACAAATCACTATGCGTAATTCGATGGTTGTGGGTTCGCATTCCAGTGACGGAAAGGGTGACTTTTCGTGCACTTTAATTCCTATCAAGTTAGAACCGTTACAATACAGTTAGGAAACCACAAGTAATATCCCCTACGCTTTCCTTGGCATAATTGTCTGACGGCTTCATTAGTCGTGAATTTACGCAATTGCGATTCATCAAGACATACCAATGAAAATAGGTTCTGATGATCACACCGGCTTCGAAAAATCAGCCGTCTAACTACAAGTAACACCGCGTTGCCGCAGATATTTTTTTTTTTATGACGCACAATTTCCAACAAAGCAACGGTTCAATTTTTTTTTCGAAACAGCGTAGCAAAGTAATGGGAACGTCAATTTCTTTCTTTCAACAGTTTGTGAAGCACTATATTGAAACAGATGTCACCCTCAAAAGCCGTTCCAAGTGGATGCGCCTTGCTAACTCGAAGATACGCAAATCGGCCAGTGCTCAAAAGTGTGTCCGAAAAGCTCATTAGTGCAACACTGTAAATAACCTGAAAACATATTTCTTTTTTTCTTTTCTTTTTTTTGTGCAGGGAACTTCCACCCATTCGAGTTGTTCCGCCGACAGACTACAGAACTAAGCTATGTGCCAAAGGTAACTTATCTTTTAAAAAATTCTGTGGTAAGGAGGAGGAATAAATGTTTATTTCACGAAACAGTATCGCGGTGCTAGACCCGCTTCTAACCTCGGTGGGAGGTCTCCTCATTCCAGGAACCCTCTGGCCTTCGCTGCCTCCTTGACCCCGGCGACGAGACGCCGTTGTTGGTCCGGGTCCTCCGAGGCGACCTTGGCCTCCCGCGTTTCGAGAAGGTGTTCGTTTGTTTGACGGGCGTCACAGGTAGTCGACGAAGGCGATGTGTCTGTGTGTACATTGCATGGGTACGCGAGGATCATGTGGGCCAAGGTATCAGGTACACCGCAAATGGGACAGAGATTTTTGTGTAACGTTGGATACATGCCGCAAAATAGCACTCCAACATATGTCACCCAACACCTACTTTGTAAGAGCCATGGAATGCGCAAAACGCAACTAGGCTTAACTGATCTTATACGTTCCTTCAAAGGAGGGTAACACAAATAAGATGACTGAAGCTAACAGAGGTTATAAAATGCGCAGTAGAAGTATGTAATGGTATCTTACGTTCAAAAAGATGGCCACCTGTCAGCTACATTTCTCGAACATCACATCCACGTTCTCATGTGAATGCTAAGAATAAATCGATAGGGCGATTTCGTTACGAAATGGAGCTCTTCGGTTGAACTGTCCGCAAAGCAGTTTCGAATCGATTCGTTCAGAACTTCAAGGACCCTGAAAATACGTAATTCCTTTCGCCTTCAAAGCCGGCGAGAAAAGAAAATTTGGCATAACATGGCCACACACACAGTTCTGTGTTTTGAGCGTGACATTCGTAGGAAACGTTCTTGCCATCGGCAAGCTATTTTTATCAAGCCAGAGGGCACAAAGGACGCATGTGCTGTTTGTATGTGTATCACGCATAATGTCAACGTCATCACATGCGTCAGGTGCCACCTAATAGACAAGAACTAATGAAATGATACAAAAGAAAGCCGCTCGCACAATTCCTCTACTTTCGTTCCAATAGACGAAAAAGACGTATCGTTATACCTTAACAATATACCGACATTATATTTTTACAGGTTATGTTGTTACAATGAAACATCGAGTGCTCTATAGAAGTGCAATATTCTGTCATGGTTAGAACTTAGAATTAAAATTCTGCTCTTAGACCTGCCGTAACCGCAGTACGGTTAAGGAGCACGCCGTATAGTGGGAGTCCCTGGATTAATTTTGGCTACATGGGTTTCCTTGATGTGGCCCCTAAATCTAAACACGCGGGTGTTCTTGCATTTTGCGCCATGGAAATGCAATTGCCGAGACCGGGAATCAGACGCACAGCCAGGAATTTTTATCGGGGGGGAGAAGGGGGGGGGGGGGGGGGGCTAGCCACCCTTTTCACTCACCCCCCTTCTTTGCTTACAGGCCTGCCGGAATCGAACTCGCGTACATGACCTTAGCAGTGGAACACGACGATCATATATTAATGTTTCGAATCGATGTACGCAGTACTTCTCGCGTAGGCGTCGCCAGCTATCGAACCATTTCAAAGCATTTTTCTTTATTCAATGCCGGCACGAAGATGTCTGTGTTGTAAGGCCATTTACAATTCGAAAACAGGCTGGCTTCATGTATACAATTGCAACTTGACCGTAACTCACGCAGCATTTTGCATGGCTAGTGTATAGAGTCTGGTGAGTCATGCTCGAAGAAATTCGCGGCGAAAAAATTGGCTCCCGGACTACTTGTGCTCATCGTCCACGTGCAATGCTGTCCGCGATTTTTTCGTATATGAGGTGACACCGGTATTGTGAAACATTTCAAAACGGTATTGTGAAACCGGTAGTGACTCTGGCATTGTGAAACCGACACCTTTTTCTTATAGATAAATACGAAATAAAGAACAATACTACAATGCTTGCAGCTATAGCAGAATTAGCCGAATACTCTTCTATGTATCCCTTACGGCTCACGCAAAAATTTCGAAACAAGAACACCCCGCACAAATTACGGGGCCCAGATGTTAAGAATTACTTTACCTTCTGTATTAAATCTTTTATCGCAAATTAGTTTGGATATTTCTTGTTGCAGATCTACGCTTCATGCTTTCTTCGTGAGCTGATATCTAAAATTTGAGCTTTATCTTTGATGTAGTGTTTTTTTATTGTTCCTCATGATTTTCTTCCCACTTTTTTTCTTCTTCGCTGAATTGCGTGTACTTGTCGCGTTCTTTTGGTGATGATGTGCGAAGGATTATTTACGCTCTCTTTGTGCTTATGCTTATATACGCCAGTTTTTGTATGCCGTCACTGCATGCTGCTGAACTGTAATAGGCTGGGAAGCTTAGTCAAGCTCACAAGAGCTTTTTATATTCCCCTGCCCCTCTACCTCCTGAAGTGGCAAATCATTGATTAATTAATTAATTGATTGGTTGATTGATTGATTTGATTGATTGATTGATTTGATTGATTGATTGATTGATTGATTGATTGATTGATTGATTGATTGATTGATTGATTTAGGAGGCGAAATGTGATTTGTCACTCAACTAGAAGATTGTCACGGCAACACAGACGTAAAGCCTTGACATGATGCTTGATCTGGATTCTTTCTATTTTTTAATCTCGAATTTATTCTACCATATAAACCAATGCGGCCGTCGCAGAAACGTTTTGCACCTAGATTGAAACACTTACACGTGACTATGAATGCTGGCGTAGCTGTCTGTGCTTATGGAAACAGCATTTAATGCTCAAGCCGTCTCTTTATTTTGCCCGCCAACGCGGCTATTTCGCAACACAAATCAGCGTGAGAGCAATACCACGGAATGTTACGTCTGTGCTGTAAAGTGAACAACAATGCTACGTCGGCACCATGAGCTACCCTTTCACTCCAGTGTAGTGGACATGTCCCGGCAAGCCCATGGTATGCGCAGAACTACTCAATTTACATAAACGCGTCGACCACCTCCTAGCGCTTGACTCAGAGCGACAAAAATGCGGCATGGGCTGCTACTCACCGACTGCATCGCATGAAATCGATTCCCACAATGCTATAGCGTCTGCATGATTTTTCTTCAAAGAGCGTTTGATTACTTCTCTCTGTTTTGGCGCATGATTTCCAGTGACAATTTTGGTTGGATATATATGCTTTATCACTAATATCTCATGGAAGCTGAATTAATGAATTTAACCTCGTTTGATTTGACGTCCCGCTTCATTCGAACGCACAGCAATATCGGCACAGAACGCTGTACAGCCGCCCAAATCTTTAGCTATCGTGCGAAGCGGCGAATTTAATGCCTGTCAGCGCCATATGATGGAACAAAGTCGCAAAAGATTCTTTTGCAAGCATGTGCTTTGTGGGCATGCACTTGTCATCACCCTTTTTTGGAGCTTAATTCAGTCATATGGCGAAAATATGCCAAAAAAACCGCCCCTCGTGCACCATAGTTAAAGATTTGGGTGACTGTACACTGCTACTGAAAGTAAATTCGTTTTGTTCGTACTCGAAAGCAAATGGACCGTCACTGTCGCTTCTTCGTACACGCGGCGGTTACCACGAATTAAATACATACACCATCGAGCAGACGTCCAGGCAACATTCATTGCGCATGGTGATGTTTAACTTTTTGTGGGAGAAAGTCTTTCCGCCCGCCTGTTCCACGTCATGTCACAAATATTCAGCCTAGACCAAAAATAGCCAAGAAGACGGCGGAAGTACACAGAACGACTAGACTATTAACAACTAGTTGCAACTAGATGCAACTAGTTAGCAACTAGTTGCTAGTCTAGTCGTTGTGTGTGTCACTTCTATGCCTTGTCCGCCGTCTTCTTGAGTGGATTTTGCCTAAGCGTCATGTAACAGCTGACCCACACTTCGACCTTATTGCATTGTAACGAATATTCAGCATTCGGATCTCGCCCGTTCAGCGAAGCGTCGCGTTGTGTTGCAATTCAAAGCACTTTTTTTATTTGTTCTCTTTTTTTATGATGGACATGAAAGGATTATTTATGAATGTCGAGAATGTTGCCCTCGGTGGAAAATTTAGAGACAAAAAAGTATGACATTAAAATAAATAAATAAATGCGCATAGACAACTCATAGCGATGAATTGATTAATTTCGCTGCATTCAGTAATTTAAGCTGAATGATAAATCGATAACGTCTCACCGCCCTCCGAAGTTCAAGTTAACGAGGTTAGGCTTTATCTCGTTTCATTCTGTTGATCTTTTTCTAGCTACGGCGGTGACACTGGAGTATTTTCGTTCATACTCCACCCGCATACTTGCCGCCGTCTTTTCTGCTTGTACATCACTTCAGCGAAACAGAAAATTGAAAGTGGCAGAGGCAAGGAAAAAAAAATTATGGCAGCTTGGCACTAGTGGTGTCGGGCCCGAAGGAAGGGCGGAGCAGGTGACCTTTCTTGTATTACTTTATTTTTATCCTTCTTTCTCTTTCTCTGTTTCTTGTATATTTTTTTATTAGTATATGTTTCTTTTTTCTCTCTCTTTCTATCAATTTCTTTCTCTTTTTGCCCTACCGCTTGCTCTCTATTTGTCCCTTCCTCTTTCTCTCTTTGTTTCTCTGTACGTCTCTCTCTCTCTTTCGCTTTTGATCTTGCTCTGCTTTTTTCTATCTCTTTTTGGTGTCTATTTCTTGAATCTCTTTCTGTCTTTTAACCTTTTTTATGTCTTTATGCCCTTTATTTCTTTCTCTTTATCTCTCTTGCGTTCTCTTTCTATCTTGCTCTGTTTTTTCTATCTCTTCTTGGTGTTTATTTCTTGCTCTCTCTTTCTCTGTCTTTCTATCTTTTTTATGTCCTTTATGCCCTTTATTTCTTTCTTTTTCTCTTTCTCTCATTCTTTCTATATTTCTCCTTCTTTTCTATCTCTTTCTTTGAATCTCTTTCACGTGCTCCACTTCGCCAAGCAGAGTTTTCGTTTGACTCCCGCACGTGCTGTACAATGGTTGTGGGGCTTGCCCAATTCCTGTGGCGCATACCCACATGAGGAGTCTTGCACGACGGTGCACATGCTATGTATATAGCTTAAACAGCTTAGCTGCTAAATAAAAGACACAGGGTTAACCAGAAAAGCGCCTGGTTGGCTACCCTTCACTGGTGGAGGGATAAAGTGCGTTAGAAACATGACAAGGAGCGTAGGAGAAGGGGGAAATGTGCGTTGAATTCGCGCACGAGAAGCGTAGAACTTATGGCGTCCTCGACAGGATCGCTGAAAAAGCCCTCGCGACGTTATGAAAAAGACGAATGACGGCATTAAAGGCTGCCTTACAAGTGGATTATTCGGTACATTAGCAAGAGCGAGGATTCATCGACGTCTTGGTAATGTGTGGCTGTCGGCCCTGAACAAAAAATACCGCACCGCTATCACTTAATGTGACGGAAGCAGATGAAACGCGTCAATTTGCTTAGGTCCCGAACAGCAACAGCAAGAAAGAAGAGCAACGGCATAATCACAACTTATATGCACAGAGATGGAAAACGATGTGGCGCATCAAAAGCGCTTACAATATCATCTGTCAGTTTATTATCGAGCGCTGTTCCACAAAAAGTACCTGCGAACGTATACGGGTTTTCAGAGAACACACAATTAGTGCTTGTATTCGTCTGTTTCCTCTTTCGCACGTCATTTTTTGCGCGGTCGTTTACAATGATATTTGCACTCGCATTATGCTATCTTCTCTGCGTTTTTGGTCAATTTGTTTTGCACGGAATTGTTCAACATCCCTTCCGCCCTAATATCATATGCTCAGTTCATTCTGACTAGAAAAATCAGGACTGAGGTTGCGCGACCCTTAGCAATTTCTGGCACTGGTATCATCCCCTATAGCGACACCAGTTGACTGCTTTTTGCAGTAAGCCTTATCATGATGCGCATTTCCTAACATAGTCAGGCGTTTACTTCAAAAACCCTAAGTGTTGTTTAAAGGCATGATGCCATGATTTTTCAACGACATTTAAGAAGCGATTTGCTGCGTTCAGTATTCCCAAAGAAAACCTTATGTTTGCTCAGAAATGTCGCTACGGCCATTGAACTCACTCTAACACCATAACTCTCAATTCATCAACACCTACTGAAAAAGATGGCTGTTCACACCCCTTTCAGCGGTGCGCGCCAAACGAGGGAGACTCCTTCAAGCGTGCAAGAGAGGCCTAAACGGCGCCAGCCAAGCTACGTAAGTCGGTGTAAAGGCGCGCGGAACACAAACCGGGCCTCCCCTCCAGTTTTTGAAACCAGCAAACGACCAGGCAGGCGCACGCCTCCTCGCGAGAACGAGATGCGCGCCGCGTAGCGTTGAAAACAGGCAGCACGCAGCGGGCACAAACCAGCAGCTTTTTTTTCCCGGCAAAAGGCGAGAGCGTTGCACGACGTTGTAAGTAGGGGGGGAGAAGGAATACAACACCGGCAGCTGCTGACTCCCAGTGCGCACGCGTCGCGGCTCGCGCGAGATCCCGAAGGCGCGCGCGCGCATGCGCGTCGGGCCGCGGCTCGCGCGTCGATGCGACGAAGCAGCAGCAGGCGTACTCACGCTCTGGGGGGCCAGTGTTCTGACCCTCCCCTCGCACAAACGCCGTTTGCTTCGCCGGCATACAGAAGGCTAGGTGCAACTGCGACACGCTCTTTTTTTCTGTCTGCAAGAAACGCATCGCTCGCTGATGGAACGGCGATTCATAATAATTGTCGGGGTTTTACGTCCCAAAACCACGATATGATTCCGAAGGACGCCTTAGTGGAGGGCTCCGGAAATTTAGACCACCTGGGGTTCTTTAACGTGCACCTAAATCGAAGCACGCGGGCCTCAGGCATTTTCGCCTCCACCGAAAATGTGGCCGGCATTCGATCCCGCGACCTCGGGTCAACAGTCGAGCACCATAACCACCAGAGCGGGTGAATAAACGGTGTTTCACATATCCGGAAAGGACACGAACATGTTTGGACGTTAGTAGCGTAAAGATATTTTCCCGGAAGGACAGCGTATGTGTTGGAAGAACGCGTGATGCAATCGAAAATTGTCGATATATGAAGTAATCCAGAGTTCTTCGGAAGCGAGCGGGCCGATTTCGATGCTGCTCTACGTAGCTGAGTTGTTCTTGACCGCAAAAGCGTGCGACCCAGACACGTGACCTAAGTAGCATCTGTAAGCGCACTGCTTAACGGCGCACGTCAGGCGCGGTTTACTCGCAGGTCGGGTGATTAAGTGGCTTCAATCATTGTTCGTCTCACATATGCGATGACGCGCTGCTACTTAAAAAAGAGGGAGTATGATTTACAGCTTTTTAGAAAGGTTACAGTGCACACAGACCAGGACACAGTGAAGAAGAAACGCGACACAGCGCTCACTCTGTCCCCGTCTTTGCACTCTGCAACCTTGCCGAAATACAATACCAACAAGCCTACCAAACCATCCTCGTGAAATTTATAGTTGCTCGCACGTATATGTTATCCCTTATTTTTCAGGTAGTTCCAAGTTAGTAAACGAGGCATACGTGTTGCTTAGATAGCTTCAGAAAAAACGAATTATTCGCAGATGGTGAGTGATGTGTTGCGGCGTTATCACGTCAGCGTTTCCGCTTACGGAATGAAGCACTCGCGATTCGGGAACGTCAGTTGTCTTTAAGATACAATTCGGTGCAACTTTAGCTACGATTCGACTTCGCTTATATTTGCTGAAAGTAAGGGGTATGACAGTGTTTCCAAACTGGTCACGTTTGGAAGTCAAGTGCCATTGCATTGCCGCAATTCGACCGACACCTCCACAAATTCCAAGCTACAACCGGCCTTTCACGGTTGGGTTTCTTCAGTAGCCGGCTGGTAGAACCGATGTACCGCATATAAGCGGTGCCGCACACAAAATACTCTCTTTCGGTGAAAAGACGTGTGAGTATGCGACTTGTGCGCGTACCGAGGTAGCTTTCCCGTCACGTTTATTTCATCAGCCGCTAGTCAATCCGGATTAAACGGCAAAACACCCGCTTAAGGAAGCAGTGAAAAATCGCGCTCGTCATTGAGACCCTGTAAGCGTGACTTCTTTCGCTTGCACCGGACCCTCCCGGTGAAGCTTCCGCTCGCGATTCTGGTTTCAACCGAACCCCGGCGAAAGTGCGAGCAGTTTACGGATGCGAACCGCGTAACAATACTTACTCATTGGCTATCGCTTCGGTGCCGTTCGCGTCCGATCCGGCGAGCAGCGGCAGCGCCAGAAACCACCAAGAACAGAAGCACGGGCGACGAAAACCGGCGACACCACGATTGGTGGTAGCGACGGTCGCGCAGCGGTGGTGCTAGTAGTCTGGGTCGCACGTCGGCCGTCCAGCGCTCGGAGCCGCGGCTGATCCCCATGGGTGTGGACACTCACGTGGGAATCCCGACGCACGCGTCCATCGGCCGGCGAGGTGTCCTAGCCGAGCACCGTGAGAGCATCACGCATGGCGGCCGGAGCCGCGGCCCGCGCGCCGCCGACGCCACCGACGCGCACTCGCGGTCGACGGCATCACCGCACGAGCGTGCAATTCTCACTCCCCGCACCTGCGCGAGCTTTGCTTCTTTGCACAAACGGAGCGGATCGCACACTCAGGGCCTTTCGATAACGTTGCACACAACACAGAAAAAGGCAGTCGCACGAATCCTGCAGGCGTGCGGGAGGCAAGCCGGTGCGCGCACGAGAAAAACCTTCCTTTCCAGAGAGCAGCGGCGGCGACGGTAGCACACGCCACACACGCCCAGCCCCCGGCGCTCTTTTCGGCGATAAACCGTCGCGCTAACGGAGAAGGGCTGGAGGGAGAAAAAAAAAGTACTAGCGGAGAGCGAGAGCACAGGAGGGTCTAGCGTCGTTAGCGTCGTCGCCGTTGGCGGCGCGCCTGCTGGCTTGGCTGCGCCGGTTGACGCTACGAGCCGACGCGAGCCAAAGACGGTGTGAGGCGAGAGAGGGAGCGAACGTGAGCGCCAGGGTTCGGGCTCACTCCTACCCCGCAGGGCATGCTTGCCCGCACTCTAGCGGAGCTCGGTGGCAAAGCCGAAGCTGCGGAGGCTTGTTTCTCTGCACGACAGCGTCGGCTCGCTCGATGCCATCAACGGGAACGTGTTCCTTCGAGCGGCGGGTGCCTCTTCTCTCCCAAAGGCTCGAGGCCATCCGTGCGGGCGAAAGGACCACGTGTTCCGGTCCCTGGCCGATGACGTAGCGCTGCTGGCGAGGCTGCTTTCGATCGGTGTAGCGAATGCGCTCGGCGCGCCTTGTTCGTGTTGAAACATATGCTGCTTGCCGCGATTGTCGTCGATTGAGCTCATTGTTGCCAGTTCGTGTGCTTTTATCATGTATGTACCAATCGTACAGAAAAGAGTGAGACCAAAAACTATGATATTATCGCGATAACTACCGATTCTGCAAATTGTCGCGAACTACAGCGCGATATCAAGAATTCCGCAACTATAACTGCAACCTTCAGTCGCACCAATTTTACACGCGATGTCGACCCTGAACCAACACCACCTAGACTATTTACAAGGACCATTCACACCCCTCTCTCCAGACGGCATACGTCACTCTAGTTGTCCGACTCTCCAGTGGCCGGGGACGCGTCGCTCAGGTGGTGGTGTTGGTGACCCGCGCACTTTTTTACCCCGAACGGCGGACAAGCCACGACAGGTTTGCCTTTCATCACTACCTGTTTCGCTGGTTAGATTGCGTTGGGCTTGGTGCTGCATCGCACTGCTCTGAGCCTTCGTCCGTTGCCACATGTGTTATTTGATTGGTGTTGCATTGTGAGTATGTGATTACACTTCGATCAGTGCGACATGGGACGTTGTTGTGTTCCCGGGTGCCGCGGCAATTATGACAGTGGTCCCAAAGCGCACGTCTTCGCATTCCCCAAGGATGAAGCTCGGAAGAAGTCTTGGATGAAAGCCATTCCGCGGAAGGATTTCACACCAAGTATAGACCTTTTCACTGAAGGCTCTCTGGGCGCCGCCATAGTGCTCTCTGGGCTGTTGTTAACATGCGTGACCCCCCAAAAATGCACGCCCGAGCCTGTGACGTCGGCTTTTGTGCTCCCGTGCAACAGCCCAGAAAGGAGGGGATCCTCGTCTCCGTTAAAAAGGTCTATACACTCCAAGGTGAGAAACTGCTGAAATTTGTTCTCTTACCGGCTGTATCGCATTACTGGCATTCTTTCTCTGTTACTGTTGAACGGAGCGAGCATCGTGTGTGGTGATCGTAGTTTTATCGCGCTTCAGGTAGGGCAGTGCGGTAAAATAGAGCAGAAATACTCACGGTCATGTCAAAGTTCCCACTATCCCGTTTCATACGAAAGTTAATTAAGTCACTTCTATGCTTGGCGCAGGTCTGTGAACTTCACTTCCTCGAGGCTGACTTCATCACAAAGCTGTCACATTTCGACTCAGCGTCGGGAAGGACTGTGACAGTCGACAGCGAGAGGGTGCGCCTAGTGTCAGATGCTATACCATCGGTGTTTCCGAACTGTCCGTCCTACCTGAGCACAAATCGCAATCGTCGAGAATCTACCGTCTCGAAACGAGCTCGAATAGAAGACGAGGCCTTGAGCAAAGCCATGAATGACTCTATATGCACACAAAGACGCGAAGAGGAGAGAAATGCTGTGTCCTCTTTCGCAGAATTAAGAGGCAAGCTTTCTGCTGTCGGCAGTAATGATTTCTGGACCATCAAGGCCAATGATCGTTGTGTGATGTTTCTCCGCATCGAGGATAATCCTTCACCACATGTGAGGTTTTCCGTCACTGTGCTTGCTGATCTCTCACTTGCAGTCTCAGCAGGTATGATTAAGTTGGTTTCATTACCTTACGGAGGCGCAGTTCCAGACGCAGTGCGTGACATCCGGACGTTGTCCTCACTGCTCCAGCAGCTAGAAAACCACATGACTGAGACGTCTGAAGTTGCAAGTGCGTCGAAAACAGCGTCAGTGTTGCAGCATATCGGCTCATTATTGAATGAACTGTCCCAAGACAGTGACACGACCGAAGAACACAGTGCTTTGTTTCGTCTGCTAAATGAACAAATAGCTCTCGCACTCGCTGCCCCCCATTCGCCGCTACAGTGCTGAAACATTGGTGTTTTCTAGCATCCTGCACTCCATATCTCCGCACGCCTATACTTTGCCAGATCAGCGCCGACGTTGACGTTACCCCATCCTTCAACTCTGCGCCGCGTTTGTTCCAAGTATGGAGGTGATCCACTAAAGGAACAAAACGAAGCCAACTTCCTTTCCTACATTCGAGAAAGAGTGAAGTGCATGCAGCCGCACGAAAAGACGGTGACGCTAATGGTTGATGAAATCCACATCAAGCCATACTTCGATTATAAAGGGGGCAGCATCGTTGGATCTGCAGCCAATTCTCAAGAGGCAGCCACAACTGCTCACGTTTTCATGATTCAGTCACTCCTGTCATCGAACAAAGATGTCCTTCATATTCTACCAGTTTCTAAAATGACCGCCGAAATCCTACATGACTTCTGCAAGAAGATCATTTTAGAGGTAGAATCTATGGGCCTCATGGTCATTGGTGTGATTACTGATAACAATTCCCTGAACAGGAAAATGATGTCGTTTTTCACAGAGCAACATAAAGTAAGCATCGTGTATCCTCATCCAGCCGACAAAGATCGGCCTCTTTTTTTATGTCGTAGACCCTGTGCACATACTCAAATGCATCAGGAACAACTGGATAAACCAGAAAAACGAAGGAACATGCTTCTACTTCCCTGAAGTGAGCCTGTCTGGCATATTGCCCAATGGGCCGCCTAGAATGAAAGCAGCATCATTCGAAGCCGTACGGCAGTTATATTCATTGGAGCAGACGTCGCTTCTCAAGCTTGGCTACAAGCTAAATTCCAAAGCAATCAATCCAACACCTATGGAGAGACAAAATGTGAAGTTGGTGTTAAATGTCATTAATCCGTTTGTATCAAACGCACTTAAGATGCGTGACGATGCCCTTGAAACAACATGTGCTAGTTCAACAGCCCTCTTTATCGACATCAAAACGACGTGGTGGAAAATCGTCAACGTGAAGACCCCTTCGAAAGGTCGCTGACTGAACGACACCCTTCAAAATCCAGTGAATTCCACGGTGGATCAACAGCTGGTTTTTCTAAGTGGTATGGTTGAGTGGCTGGACGCCTGGAGCAGCGTCAACATGAGCAGTGGCTGCTTGACAAGGGAAACACATTCGGCGTTGAAGCTCACTTGCCACTCTCTTGTTGAGCTGTCGCACTACTGTTTAGAAGAACTGAAGTTCAAGTATGTTTTGCTAGGAAAATTTCGAACTGACACTCTTGAAGATCGCTTCGGTCGTTACCGTCAGCTTGCTGGAGCACAATACCATGTTTCCGTGCGGCAGCTTCTGGAATCTGAAAATAAAATTCGTCTGCAAAAGCTGCTGATGCTTCCGCAGCCAGACAGCAACAGCGAAAATGACACAGAAGTATCGTAACACAACTTTTCTGTTCACATCTCAAATAATAAAATTTCCAGCCCAAGGCATGACATGGAGGTCGTTGCCTATATCGCTGGATATTGTGCTCATTCAGCTCCGAAGAAGCTGTCGTGCGCATTTTGCAGCAGTATGCTCGTTCTCGAAAACAGGAACATAGATGTGGAAGCTAACACAATGATTGACAACTTGTCAAGGGGAGGCTTAAAGTTTCCGCAGCCATGTACTGTGCACATGGTGCTGGTGACAACGCTTGTTGTCGAAAAGCTCACCAAAGGAGAAAATGCAAAGGCTTTCCTCGCGTCGAACAACCAACGTGACATTGTCAGCTCCATCACCACATCACTGCTAGGAGATGTTGAGCTGGAGACTTGCGAAAATGGCCATACCTCTGAGACTATCGTGAAACATGTAGTGCGTGTTGCAACAAATGTCGCTTTGAACAACTTTTGTAGACTTCGAAATGACACCATCCAAAGCACCGCACAAAAAGAGGCTGCTGACAGAAAAATCCAAACCCTGAACAAGAAATGAGGTGGGATGGTTTTAGCCTTTTGTCCTAATAAAACAATTTCTACAAATGCATTTCTGACTCTGTTACAGTTTGATGCCTGTAACGTGTAAAGGCAGGCGTAAACATTTAAGAACCTGGCTTAAAGCCACAGAAAACTACATTATCCGGATTATACACAAGTGCGCTTGTTCAGGTCTCGAAATACAGACCGCGCAGGGAATAAAATAAAATAAAAATAAAAACACCGGCTTTCAATAAGCGCCCATAGCAGGTATAACGAGAACGAGTGGCCACGACGGCCGTGGTGCAGCTGGGCAACTAGCGTGACGTCACGCTCTCCCTGGAGGGGCCTTGTCAATAGTCTAGGTGGTGTTGACTGAACCCACGGTGAATCTACTAACTCATTATTCTTTCTTTCGACTACAGTAGCTGAATGTTTAACCTAAACTTTTCGTTAAAATCTTTTACTATCACTACACCTTCAGTCAACGGTAAATATTAAGATCTGTTTCATAATTTACCGGATTTTAAAATCAGCGCGTGTATAACAATTTTGGTGTCTTAAGGAACAACTGGTTCTTAAAAAGTCCCGCCGCATTTATTCTTAGATATCAGTGTCCCTGAGGACACGGCTGGAAGGTAAAATTTATTATTTTGCTAAAGGGCGGAAAAACCACATTCTATCAACTTGTCATGCAACACAGGGCCCATGACATGAATAGAACATACGCGAAGTTTAAATATGTCTCATCAACCACTCTTGTCTAACGGTAGCACAGCAACATGGGACGACGATATCTAAAACATTGATGGCTTATCGGCCTTTAATATTATATGGGTAACAGTGTTTGAGGAGCGGATCTTCACGGGCCTACCTACCTAGAAATTCTTTTCCACACCAAACTGTGCGGAGAAGGCTCACTTTCACGGCAAACACGTACCACGTTACGCAGTGCATGCTCTGCCGGCCTCCGGTGCACCAGGTCCACGGAGCTTGTTCCTTAGCACGGTGTTTGAAGGCCTGGTCGGAATTAGTTGCACCAAGTGATACCTCACATTAACAGATGGTGAAGAGAGGTCGTTGAAAATGGAATGTCGCGGGATCCAAAGCTTCAAAAAGTAGACTTGGCCTCATCACGGAGCAACTGCCCAAGTTATTTAGTTAAGGCCTTGACGAACACGAGTCTACTTGGTCACTTGCTGCCTTGATAAAGAAGTCCACTTGGGCAATACCTTGACTAGGACAAGTCCACTTCGGCAGGTGCTGAATCGACTACGTCAAGTACATTTGGGCAGTTACTGCCTTGACTAGGACAAGGCCTCTTGGGCGGGTGCTGCCTTCACAAGTACAGGTCCGCATCGTCAGTTGCTGCCTTGACTAGGACAAGTCCACTTCCGCGATAGCTGCCTCCACAAAAACAAGTCCACTTGGTCAGTTGCTGCCTTGACTAGGACAAGCCCACTAGCGCAATTGCTGCCTTGACAAGCACCGGTCCTCTTCGTCCGTTGCTGCTTTAACTAGGAGGAGTCCACTTGCTGCCTTGACTAGGAAGTCCCCTTGGGCCATTGCTGCCTTCACCAGGACAAGTCCACTTGGTCAGTTGCTGCCTTGACTAGGACAAATCCACTTTGGCAATTCCTGCCTACACAAAAACAAGTCAACTGCTCAGCTGCTGCTTTGACTAGGGCAAGTCCACTTGAGAAATTGCTGCCTTGACAAGGAGAAGTACACTTGGTGAGTGATGTTTTGACCAGGAAAAGTCCACTTGGGAGGTCGCTGTCTTGACGAACACCAGTCCACTTGTAGAAACGTTGGCTACAGTGCCATTCCCTTTTCAACGAGCTCGCATCCTGTCAAACATCCATCTTTCCCGAAACTTCTTTCGTGATTGGATTAGCAGACAGTGCCATGCATGATTTTTTACTAAGATAAAATATTCATATATAAGGGAAAATAATAGATAGCAAAAAAACGAAAAAGAAAGACCAGAGGAGAACAAATCAACGCTAGCACGAAATTACATTTTGTAAGTGTTACCCAGTTACGTAAATTATGCATGACTGAGGGCAATCGATGGCAGTCTGATACCATTCCTTCTGATATGAAAGGCCTTGATGACTTCCCTAGCGATCTGGTTTTTCGTGGTTTGAAAGAACAATTGTGTAACGAAAGAATGTTGAGCAGCCACATTGCCGACGATGAGCAGCAAGGGGAATGTGGCCTTGTCTCTGTTAACGGATGTTCGTGTTCTGTGAGCCGAACGTTTACACATCTTCCACTATGACCAATATACGTTTTGCCACATGATAGCGGTATCTGGTGCATAATGGCCTCCTTGCCATCAATATACTACCCAATCAGTCAGCAAGAAGCTGACCTATGCTTTTCTTAGTCGACGTCGTCGAGCACATGAACACTGCAGCAACCAAAAAAGGTGTCATACGTCGCCGAAATGTGCAGTAGTGGATAAGTCCGTCATTCTGATAACTTCCCAATTCCTACGAGAGTGCTGATGTGGTCATGTTGGTTTGACATTATGGAATAGCCAGGAGCATAGCTCAGCAGCAAACACGGATGCAAGAAAATTCGACAAAGGGACACACACGCTAACACTGAACAATGGCATGTTTATTTCGGGATCGGTCATACTTACACGGACACACAGATAATCATGTGCGAATGCGATATCGGAGCTGTCCGCTGCACCACATTATAAAATCACTTTTAATACTGCTACGACACGAAACACAAAAGAAAAACGCTGGTGACCCGTCCCTGATAAAACCACGCGTAAAAAATTTCTTTCTATTTACGGGGCAATGGCGGGAAATGTTAGCTAATGCAAAGGTCCTCAGCCGGTAGGATGTGCTCGGTTTTATTATTCTTAAATATGGAAGTTTATTTCTGCCAACATTGGCGGTGTCTTCCATATGGGATGGCATGAACACATTTTGCAGTGGTCTCCTGATTCGTGGTAATGTTTTTACCATGTTAGGCGGTTTGTATCTGCATTCATAGCGTGTGTTCTCCATATCTATGAAGCCGATTACAACTCGGTTCACCTCACTGTTTTCCTTTTGCCTTTCTCTCTCGTGCATGTTTGTTGTATTCATTGCTTTTCTTTTAGTTCAGTTTTTGCTGCAGTTGTATAACACTGCTTCATTGCTGTGACTTATATTTGCCATTTGGCCGTGTATTTTTTCAATCCATGCATTTTACATCGCGGGTCCCCGAAGTCTTTGGACAATGGGATCCTAGTCTGCAAGATGACTCCTTCACATTGTGTATCGCTCTTTCGCTAACGATAAACTTGAGACTATATTTCATAGACTACATTTGCCACACACTCTGTGAATCTGTTCCTATGCTGTGTTGTGCACTGTGGCAGCTTATCCTTTCTTGTCATGCAAATTGTCCAAAATATGTGCAATGACAAGAAAGGATAAGCTGCCACAGTGCAAAACACAGCATAGGAACAGATTCACAGAGTGTGGGGCAAATGTAGTCTATGAAATTCCCTTGAGCTGCGGTCGCCGATACATCGGCCAAACAGGAAGGTGCTTCAATGAGCGTGCCAGGGAGCATAACTTGAATGTTAGAAATAAGTCCGGAGGATTTTTAGCGGAGCATTGCAAGATGTGCGGCTGCTTGCCGGCTTTTCCCGCTACAAAGTTTTTAAAGAAATCAAGTGACAGGACGGAGCGAGAAATTATTGAAGCTTTCTTTATTAACAAATCGTCTGAAAACTGCGTAAGCAGGCCTTCCGTATTACTGAATGACGACGAGATCGAGTATCTTGATGGTTTTATTTAGCTTCATCAGTGTTTCACCAATGCATATGCATTTCACCAATGCTTTCTCCTTTTTCTTTTTGTTCCTTTTCTTTTTCCTTCTTGCACCTGCGCGTTCAATAAGTATGCAAATGTGTGCATTGTGATATTGCCGCTAGCTACGTGTAGATAATCGTCCATTTCTGGGTTTTGTAATTTGGTTATGTTGGTGAAATGGCTCTTCAAAAGAGAAAAATCATGTTAGTATATCTTGGTTGATAAACCAAAACCACTTCTGTTTGGAAACGTGGCGTCGTTTGTCAAGTTTATGCGCATTTATAAGGTCAGTGTGGTGCAAAATAAAACCAGTTGTAAGTCAGCGCTCGTGTGTGTTGCGTGTTCTCTGTCCTATGTCTCAGTCGCGCGGTGCCTTCCCATAGCCGCTTCGCTATCACTGTGGATGAAACGAAAACACGCATTTACCAGCAAGGAATAGAAGAAAACTGGCATAAGAACAAGTTTATATTGCTTTTTTATCTGTAGGATGTACCACTCAAAAATGATTATAAAATACAATTGTGCGTCTATTAACATTGTATTGCCTTCAATTTAACGTATTTGAGACACAGCTAGATATTCTGCATTATTTCTACGAGGCATGAGTTACTCAAGTTGGCGTACATCTATGGTTTTTGTTATCATTTTTGAGGACAAATATGAAGCTTTGGTTATATTACCTTGCAGTTAAATGTGGTTTTCTGTTAGAGAACAGCAGGTAGTTAAAATTTTGCAGAATCCCCAGCGACAGAATATGCCTCATAATCATATCGTGGTCCTGGCATGTAAAAACCGAGAATTTAATTTTTACAGCGAAGCTTTATATGGCTAGGCGAAACCAAAATGCGCCTGTCCCTTGGGCGCAAAAACTCTTAGCGCATATCTGCCACAGAAACTAGAAAACTGCGGGTTTCCGCGGAACCGGTTTGCACTATTCTTTGTCCATGTGCTTCGAGTTGTCGATCAATTCGACCTCACGCTTCCAATTGCAAGCTTTCTGGTTAGCTCGGTTGGTAGAGCGACCGCCCCGGCAAGGCGTTGGTCCCGGGTTCGATCCCCAGAACAGGACTAGTGTTTCGGCCATTAAAAGGCTTTCTTTCTGACAAATACGTACGGATTTCCCTGTGGCTTCGTGCTACAAACAGGTGGTTGTCGGTTTCACGGCCTTTATAACCCAATGATAAGCAACAAGCAAGCACGTTTCAACTTCGCTGGTTAACAACTGTACGGAGTGCTTGATCGGTGATCGTTTCTTTTTTTTATTCGTGCTATGGACGCTTATTTAAATTCAGAAAAAAAGAAAACGCCCGCAGTGACACGTGCATTCGCCGTCCACGTTTCCTCTTTCATTGTTCTCGCTTTGTGTTAGGCGCGCGGCGTCCGGCTCGATCAATCACGTGGCCTGTCACGTGGCCTTCGCCCTTTGAACGGCTCTCGTCGGGGCATCTGCCGCCCCCCTGCTGGCAGTACTGCGAACACGCACGCGAAGCAAGTAAACACAGCACAGATTTTGCCTTTGCTAGGCGCGTGACTCAATTTCCGCTACTGGCTTACAATGCAGGGCCTGAGTATTACAGAATCTCCGGGTGTTTCGTAAGTCTACTCGGCCCTGCAGCGTTATTTTTACCGTCGCGGAAGCATCGAATTATGATTTCGTAATAAGGTATACAATGTTTTTTTTTTCTTTCGTTACTTCGGTGTATGTATGCTGGTGCTGTGCGGCATAATTTTTGTAGACTTATTTGCTCACCTAGTTAGTTAGTTAGTTAGTTAGTTAGTTAATTAGTTAGTTAGTTAGTTAGTTAGTTAGTTAGTTAGTTAGTTAGTTAGTTAGTTAGTTAGTTAGTTAGTTAGTTAGTTAGTTAGTTAGTTAGTTAGTTAGTTAGTTAGTTTTGCATACTGACCAAGCAAGGAAGGAGCAAAATAAGAATCACACTTACTATCATCTCATAAAAACAGAAAGATAAGGAGAAATACAATTTTGACATTATGCACAATAATATTGCGTTCAACAATTATTATTGTCGTCGAAAACAAAGCAATCCCTCAGCAATAATAACCAATACAATTGGATTAGTTATTGCTTGCGTTATTTCGTCGATACTTTCGGAGTTTCTGAGAGCAAGCTTTTCGTATCAGAATAAAACTGAAGAACACGCAGCGTCATGACGCGCTTGGCGATCGGTTTGTCTCAAGCGTCGCTCGTCCCGCAGCACAGAACATCACGGACGCCTCGCATCGGAAGCGTTCTATATGCCACCGTATTCGAACAACTACGGTTCCCTTCAGCGCGGGAACACTATCTTCCCGGTTAGGGAAAAAAAAAACGACGAATAAATAAATGGGAAAACTGAACGATTCCATTCCGGAAGCACATGGTTTTGAGATCACCATCTCGCCCGCGCTGAGCCAGCGTACAACATTTTCGCTTGATTTCGTGTTTTCTTCTCGCATGCATTCGCAAACCGCGAATCGGGAGCTGCACGGAGACAGTAAACTCTTCAGAGTCACAGAAACGATGAGGCGGGGGGGTGGGTGGAGGGGGGAGGGGGGTTACGAAATACGGGGGGGGGGGGGGGGGAGTGGAAGACAATTTGTCTCCCAGCTGACAGCGAGCTCCGTGAGTCGACCGCTTCGAGTCTGTTTTTCCGATGCGCAGAGCTTCCACCTCTCCGCGCGGAGCTTTTCACCTCCATCTTTCAATTCCGTCCCTCCTCCTCCTCCTCATCTCCAGCCTTTCATCTCTCCAGCTTCAACCGCCATCGTCTACAAAACCCAGCCCGCTCTCTTCAGTTTCCAACCGCTATTGTAAACACTTCACAACGCGATAGAACGCGCGCGTATATATATTTCAGTTTTTCCAGCGGAAGCCTTCGCTGGTGACAGCGCCCAACCAAGATGCTCTCCGAACGCACCGGGCTCCTCCGTCTCGGTTTCTGGAACTCGAACGCTCGCCCGGCAGCGTGCGCGGTCCGTTGTTGCATAAATTCTTTTTCTTTTTCGATTAAATTTATCTTACTGCACTCAAGCTCGATTTCTCCGTGCCCACCTTGCTCGTATCGTAGGTTCGTCTTCTTCCTTTCGATGAATAATGCACGTAGCTGTCTCTGCGCTCCGAACCCCTCGACAGAGGAAGGGAGACTTTCTGTAAGTGCACTCTCAGCAGTATAATAAGAACGTAGAAAGCGCCGTCGTTGGGAATAAGACAAATATTTCTGTGTGTATACATGCATTAGTGCTTAAAATTTAAAAAAATTCAGCCAGCTCCCCCTGGCGGACACTGATGAAAAAGTGAAGCTGGTGGCGTGCAATGGGGTTGAATGAAGTAGTATGAAGTGAGTTGAATGAAATGGGAATGAAGTGGGAATGAAGTGGCATAAAGTGGGGGGAATGAACTGGGAGTAGTGGCGAGAGCAGTAGTGGGCGTTGTGTTGAGTTGTGAGAGTACAGTGAGTAGTGGTAGTGCTGGGAGGTGTGGCGCATATCCGCAGTGAGATTTACACACTTTCTGTGGGTAAACCCCACTACGATCTACGACGGTGCCCGGAAATGAAATCCTCGACTAAGAACAGCCTCTTATCAAAAATGTGACGCTCAGCTTCAGCTGACAACGTAGCTAAGGCTGATTAAACAGAGAAGCTGGTGGCATAAGTTTCTAGCTTGGCCATTGTCGAACATTCCGGAATGAATGCGAGACCTTCAGCGATACTTGAGCTTTTCCAGAATGGTTATTAGCCGGTCCTCCTCACCACACCCCTCGCTTCGCTTCCGCCATAGCTTCGCTTCCGCCATAGCTTTTCGCTTTTGCTCTCCTCCTCTCTACTCAGCTTCAGCCCTCCACTTTTACTCTATGAGACTGGACTCGCTACACTAGGCTTCCCTCTCACCCACTTAATTTTCTTCACCCACGCCCTCCATGTCGTTAGGCTTCGCTCACGCAGCTGGGCTAGAAAGTGCGAACGACGGATCCCCAGGCATTTACCTCGGCCTCTAGCAGTTCCGCTTTTAAAAAATGATGCACTGAATGTTCACGAACTTTAACATAGCAAGTTTAGCATCAACTTACATATAACCAGCCGTGGCTCCGCGATAAGCTATGCCGGAGCTAACCGCGGAGGTCATGTTCCAAGTAGAGTATTTGGTGCCGCTGCCGCCGGAGGCGATGCCTGCATCCAAGTTCAGATCGAAGTCAGAATTGAAAACTCGTTAGTAGCATAAGCAACAGAGGCTAGGAAGGCTAGTAAAAAGCTAGGCGGCACTTGCCGCAACCCCGATTCAAAGGGGGTGCTCCTAACATCCATCCATCCTTCGTGTCTCCGTAGTGTTCGCGCTGATTTCTCAAGTATGCATAGCTTCCAACTCGCCCACCTCTCTACCTTACTGCAAAACTTAATGAACGCCGGTTATCTGTTCAACTTACAACGCCGCTTACCCATCTCCATCTTTCTTTTTTTTCTATTAGTGTTAATTAAAACTTCAGCTACCTCTGTTTACGCTCTGATCCAATTCGCTCTCTTCCCGTTTCATAATATATCACGCCTGCCATCTTTCGTTTCATAACACGCAGACAATTTCTCGAGGTTCTTTTGTTATCACCCAACTCTCTGTCATAACAAGTTGCCCTGTGCACCAACGCGAATACGGCACATGGAGAGGACGTACTGATGTTGACACGCGCAACGGCAAAATAAAAAAAAAATCAGAAGCTCTTGCCCTATCGGAAAAATGGGGGCAAGCGAAGCTTAGCGAGTGCGTGCCTCGTCTTCTTTCTTTCTTTCTTTCTTTCTTTCTTTCTTTCTTTCTTTCTTTCTTTCTTTCTTTCTTTCTTTCTTTCTTTCTTTCTTTCTTTCTCTTTCTCTGCTCATTTCTATCTTTCTCTGTCTCTTGCTTTCCCTCTTTCTTTCTTCTTTTCTTTCTCTATTCATTTCTTTCTTTCTTTCCTTCTCTTTCTCTAGAAGAGCCAGTGTAGGGGCCAGTTGGTTGTACATAGTGTAAACTTTCGTGCGGTACAAGTAAACAAAATCGACGAAGAAAACGATACGGGACAACACTTTCTTTCTTTCTTTCTTTCTTTCTTTCTTTCTTTCTTTCTTTCTTTCTTTCTTTCTTTCTTTCTTTCTTTCTTTCTTTCTTTCTTTCTTTCTTTCTTTCTTTCTTTCTTTCTTTCTTCATTTCTTTCTCTCTTTCTCTCTCTCTTTCTCTGTTCATTTCTTTCTTTCTCTCTCTCTCTCTTGCTTTCCCTCTTTCTTTATTTCTTCCTTTCTTTCGCTTTCTTTCCTTCTTTCTTTCTCTACTCATTTCTTTCTTTCTTTCTCTTTCTTTCTTTCTCTAGAAGAGCCAGGGTAGGGGCCAGTTGGTTGTACATAGTGTAAACTTACGTGCGCTACAAGTAAACAAAATCGACGAAGAAAACGATACGAGACAACACTCTCTTTCGCTCATTTCTTTCTCTCTCTCTATCTCTCTTTCTTTCTCTCTTTCTTTCTCACTTTCTTTATTTCTTCCTTTCTTTCTCTCTCTCTCTTTCGTTCTTTCAACGCCGGGAATTCGACTCTTCCACTCGTTTAGCAGAGCAACACTTCAGTTGCTACAGGAAGCAAGCGACGGTCCGGCGTTCATATACAGGCAACAACGAGATGTGGCAACGTGGAACGACAAGTCACCTCGATGAAAGAACAGTCTGCCATGTCAGAAACAACAGATTTCCTTTTGTATCGTCCGCATTCATTACTTTAATGTTTCATGTTGTGTTACACAGTGAACTGGTTGAACGTACTTTTGAAACTGTAAATAGAAGAACATCCTTGTTTCTATGCTAATTTCTGACTTATGTTAACGCGATAGCGTTAAAGACCTCGTTTCGCAGAAATTCCACTGTCGGCGTCGGTGCCGGCGTCGTTGGTTGTGATCGGCAATTCGAGATAGATGCAAATCAATAAATAAAGAAAAAAAATATCTGGTCTGAGTTAGAATCAAACGCAGGCCTTCTGCGTGGCAAGCAGGTGTCCGACCATGGACGACGCCAGTATTTCAAACTGCTTTGGAAACAAAGCAATAAGAATGTCATGCAGTGGGAGGAGTCTCTAACGAATGTAATAATGCGGGGCAGAATCTCAGGATCACACCAGGCGTCAAATTATATGAATTGCATAGCCAGAAGGGTGGTTCCAAAGCTGCTCAAGCCATTACAGAGTCTGCAGCTGCGCGAATGCTTGTGGCAGGTGCTTAGGCACGCGCAGTGGATACCTTCACCAATTTCGGAACAGAAAGAAATATGGCGTAGTGGGCACTTCGCCACTGTAATTGCAGTGCGCATTCTACACTCTAAGAAAAAAGAGTACGTGTGTCTCTTTTCAGAGAGATTTGAGTTTTCGGAGAGTTCTGACTCAAGCGCCAATCTGTGAGGCAGTGCGAGCTCCGCTTGAAAAACTCACCGAACGGAACCAGACCGCAGTCAACATTTACGTGAACTGGCTCCGGTTGTGGGCCTCTTGTCAGGCGCAGGAACATCCGTTCCACGCCCTTATGCTCTTGCTTTCTGGAGTAAACATTGTAACCTCTGTATCATGCTCAACAAATGTCTTCTGCACCGGCACAAACTCTTGTTTTTTTTTTTGTTTTTTTTTTCCGCCTTGCTATGATGATGGCACCGCCTCTGAAACGGCCGGCGGTCGGCCAGTAGTCACGTAGCCTCTTATTTTTTATATTTTACTTCATATATAACAACCCAGCATCCTGGCTCTTTTTTTTTCTCTCTATCTCTCTTTATCATATCTTGATACAAGTTTTTCTTTTTGTTTTTATGATGAAATGTTATGGTGTTTCGTGTTACATACTGTTGCGAGACCACATGTCGTGCTCAGAATCATACCGAAGCAAAATAGTACCGCGTCTGAAGACGTGGCGAAGTTGAAGTGCAAACTCCGGTAACGTCTGTGCTGGGGCATCAGCACGGACATGTGAACTTAACGGTTCGTCCACCGGTGCCGCATACGTGATCCGGGTGCGCGACACACAGTCGTCTTCCTTCTTTGTGCATAAATTTTCGGCGAGCGAATTTGAATATAACTTCAAGTCTCCGGCTTCGCGGTGCGCCCTTTTCTATGGCTCCCTTTCTACTAGAGTTCGTCTGTCTCGTTTGTCTTTATTTTCCTTTTACGGAGGCATGAGCGAATATTTTCACTTTGCATTTAGAGTAAAGTGATCTTGCAAGCTCTCCTATCCCACTCTGTATTTAAATATGAGCTGACGCATGGTCCGAGCTACTCATAGCTAGAGCTACAGCTTGGAGCTACAGCTACAGCTCTAGCAACAGCGATGACCATGCACCAGCTCTTATCTCAAGACAATGGGACAGGAGTATGCAACCGCAAGGAGTAATGTCACAAGTTTACGGAAAATATTCATCGCTCTATTTTTGCATACACGTAGGCATTTCACTGAAAAAAAAATATAGTGGGTTCCTGGCCTCATAGCTCATCAGCCCAGAAAAGTATCCATTATCCATCTTGCTGAAGCTATACGAGCTCTCCTGGAATTCTTGAAGGGAAAGGAATCAGGTGACCTCCTGTAGATACACGTTGTTGCATATGTACTGTGAATTGTGTGCACTCACGCTTTGTCGCTCCCTTGTTTGCCCCCCTCCTTCTATTGCGCACCTGTAGGGTAGCAACTTGTACAAAGTCTAGTTGACTTGCTTTCCTGTCTAGTAACCGTACTGTTGCTCTCCGAAAACAATACACGTAGCCGCACGCACGCACCCACCACGCACATACAACAATGGCAAACTATCGATTCACAACGTATTCAACATAAACAAACAAGGGTAAGAGACTTGATCTTCGCGTGGGATAATTACCAGTCAGAGACTTGCAGCCACCATATTTTCTAACAAGCTCTCCGTCGACATAGTTCTCGGAGCAGAAAGATGTGTAGCTGCCATTCAGGAGTCATGATGCCGCCATGTCCACACAGTGTTTGAGGTGGCCGCACCTTCAAATCTTCCATCGTCATGCGTGAAATCAGCGTCCGCGAGCGTGGTGACATTGTGCTGCCCTAGACGTGTCCAGGTAAAACCATGTTCGCCTTACCAAAGGCTTTATCAAAGGAGAAAAATGGAAAAATGGCTAAGCTATTGTTTAGGCACGGGCTCTCCATTTCATATATCTTTACCAGTGGTGTATAACAACCCTGGAAAATATTTCTGACCACCCCATTGTTGGGAGTTACAAGGCGTACAAACGGGCAATTTGTAGCAGAAATTACGCACTTGCGTGGCAAAAGCACGCCCGAGTTCAAGACGTGTATGTAGAGTATACAGAAATGACCTCAACAGGCTCAGGCAGTTAGACAGGCGCATGCCAATAGCACCCCCCGACATCTGACCATACCGGGCCACTAGCCAGCGTTGGCAACCAACACTAGCAAGCATTGCCTACTGCTAGTTATAATGTTGCCTGTACGCTCTTAGAACATCGCAATAAAATAATGTACGTGTGATGCCGTGACTTTACTTCTCACAATGCTTCGCACACTACTACACTTTCTTGTAGAGAGATTTCCCGCATTTTAAAACATTTTGTTGCGACAGAATTTCTATAAACGACTACAGGCGTATTTTGCCACCCAAAACAAAACATCGCCCGAGCGTGCAGGTGAAAGCCCACTAGCGCTGCCAATGAACGCCGCTCAAGCAGAGATGAAACGAGCAGGCCAACTCCGATGGAGGCGAAATGGTAGAGGCCCGTGTGCTGTGGGATGTCAGCGCAGGTTAAAGAACACCAGATGGTCGAAATTCCCGGAGCCCTCCACTACGGCGTCTCTCATAATCATATCGTGGTTTTCATCATCATCATCATTTATTTTTCCCTTAAAGGCCCCTTTGGGGTATTACATAAGGGGGGGGGGGGGGTAACATAGAAAGTTAGACATGAGACTTGTCAGGTCACAAATTTGAAACAGACATCTCAGAGAAATAGAATACCTGTTTAGATGCTAACAAAAACATTACAATTTAACGAGACATTAAAAAAAAAGGAGAACAGTGTAAGGTCGTAATGAATATTACAGCGTGAGGTGATCAGTCAGCAACTGCTTAAACACAATGGGGTTACGCTCGGTGACAACACTATCTGGCATTATATTCCACTCTGCAACGGCGATCGGCAAAAAAGATTGATTGAAAGAAGACGTTGAACCATGCAACCGCTGGATGCTGCAAGAGTTAAAAAGGCGACGAGATGTACGGTGTGGGGGGGGTTTAAGAGTTTACCACGAAGTTGAGGGAAGTTGTAATAAAGCCTATGGAACAAGCACAGCCTTACAATCTTACGACGGAATGACAATGACTCGAGTCCCAGGGATGACTTTATGGCACTGATGCTTTCATCACGGCTGTACCTGGAAGAGATGAATCTGGCCGCACGGTTCTGTATGGATTCTAAAACGTTAATGAGGTATGCTTGGTGAGGGCTCCAAATAGCTGAGGCATATTCAAGCTTACTCCGTATAAATGTTTCATACGCCAGTTTTCGCGTGGCTGAGGGACACAAGGAAAGGGAACGTCTGATGTAACCAAGTGATTTAGTAGTATCGGCAGCTAATTTTGTGATGTGATCGGACCATGTCAACTTGTTATTTATTGTGAGACCAAGGTAACGATATGATTCGACGGAGGACAAAGCTATCGAGTTTAGGGAGTACGTGTAACTACTGTTTGAGCGCTTACGGGATATCTGCATCACTTTGCATTTCGAGATGTTGAGTTTCATTAATGAATTGGAACACCAGGTTTCGATTAGATCCAAATCGTTTTGGATGAGTGTGTTTGGATGAGTGTGAAAGTGTGTTTTGGGACGTAAAACCCCAGATATTATTATTATCATATTAGCAGGCCAACTCCGTCACGCGAAAGACGTATGGAGATGGGAGCCTGAGAGGGTCTGCGCGGGTCTGGCAGGAAATGTGTACTTTGACCGTCCGCGCAAGGTTGCTCGCGGTCGCGCGCGCCGTATCCCGTATCTTGAGAGGCGACCAGCAGATGACGCATAACTTTGTATTTGTTGTGCTCTAATCGCGTTCAAGCCACAGACAGCACGAATGTCTCTTCGCTCGCTGCAGCGGCCGCGTTTCCTGAAGGAGTAAGCGGCTAGTCTTACTACGTCTAACATTACAATATGCTGCTACAGTATTCATTGCTACGTCCTTGCGGTGAGACTGTAACTTTTAACACTGAAGCCGTTTTTGGTCGAGACTTTCATGTCCGGGGAGCGTCGTAGATCGTAGTGGGATATACCCACAGAAAGTGGGTATATAAATCCCACTACAGATATGCGACACTCCTCCCCACCACTCCCACTACTCACTACTTCCACAATTCACCGCTAGGCCCACTACTGCTCTCGCCAATCCTCCCGCTTCAGTCACCTACTTCTTTCCATTTCATTCCCACTTCATTCCCACTGCGTTGAACCCCACTGCACGCCACTAGCTTCACTGTTTCATCAGTGTTCGCCAAGCGGAGCAGGCTATTTTTTTATTTTGTATTCATGACGTCCACTGAAAGCGCCACCCCGGCCCACGGCAATCATAGTACAGTGTCTTGACTCATACATGGACGGGAGCAGGCGCAAAGAACAGAAAGTCTCGCGCAAGCGTTATTTGAGCTGGCGTACAAACACTCATTTTGGCATCACGTTTACTACAGGCTCTCAGGAAGACAAAGCCGTATCAATCGCGTGCCACTTTGACACCCCGACATCGTCGTGCTCGTAACGCCAGCCAGGGATTGCGCGACGTCGGCGTCTCCGGCGGCGCCTGTCATAGAAGGAGGGCACGCACATGTACGATCCCCGGAGGCGACAGCACAGGTAAGGGTACGGGCAGTCATCGGGCGCCGAGCACACGTTGAAGAAGAAGCCGCCACTGTTGTACGGAGGGCAGAAGCGAGGCCGAGCTGCGAACACCAGGCAAGAGCTAGTGTAGGCGGGACCGGTGCTTAGAGATTGACGGCTGGTCTAATTGGTTATACTTCTGGAACGTCTTCAAAACAGCACAAATTACGACACGGACAAGAGGTGATTGAAGGACAGACGTCAGCGCTGTGGTGTGTCCTTGATTCTCCTCTTGTCCCGCCGTAGTTTGTGCTGTATTCAAGAAGTTCAAGTGTTTAAAGACAAGGGGGGAAGGAGCTCAGGGGAACGAGCCCTTCTAGCGTCCCACGATGAGCATACAAAGCTCCGGCAAGCGCATACATGCATGCATGCATACATACATACATACATACATACATACATACATACATACATACATACATACATACATACATACATACATACATACATACATACATACATACATACATACATACATACATACATACATACATACATACATACATACATACGTGCCGCAACAAGCCCATTAACTATAAAACGTGTGATCTTGTTTTCGAATGTATAATGTTGAATTACAATGGCAGAGTCGAAGAAGCCGAAGGATGCCGAGAGCAAGCACTCCACTCTGGCGTGGAGCAACGCTTCCAGAAACCGATGTTATGTGAAGCATGTGGTGGGAAGTAGACCTGTGCGCCGGACCCAATATTGCCGGCGGCGGCGCGCCGGTGTTTCCACCTCCGGCGGCGGCGCGTCAACGGCGTGGGGTTCATCGGATCGGCGGCGGCGCGGCGCGGGGGGGGGAGGGGGGGGGGTAGATTCAACAGGTGGTGGTTTTTCCCTTGAATTTTGAAAAAAAAATTCTGTTTCCCCGAAAGGGCGAAGCAGTGAATGCGACAGCAACATGTCATAATGTTATAACGAACTAAGGCTATCAGCTATAACTCTTTTTCATCCGATCTCGCGAAACTGCAAAACACTGGTGTATGGGAATATGGCCGCTCCCGGGTGAGGAGCGGTTCTCATGCAGTTTGTCGTATCAGTAGTCACAGCACGAAGTGGTGAGATGATAGCGCGTAGAATGGTATACGAGACGCGTTTGCTGATGCCTGCCGAGATAGCGCGCGCTCCAGCACTCGCGACCTCGCCCTTATAGTTCAAGTTCACAGGTGCGGATATCGAGCCACGCAGCACCCCCTACTCCGACGTCCCTTCATGCTCCTTCGTCCAGTGAAAGACGGACAGGGCTTCCTTTCTTGTTGATGAGTGACCGATGGCAGGCCTCGCATGCGGTGTGATGTAATGGCATGCGCCCCACGTGCGATGGAGATGGGCAGCTTGTTTCATGTATGCTTCACCGTGTTCCTTGCTAGCACTCGCGAGCTTTTACTAGCGGGTACAGCATACGATGCGCGTACAAATGTTATCGATTTGGGCTTTATACGGAACATGACGGCGACAATGAAAACCTGCACAGAGTGTCCATATAACTGTTATCGCAATAAAAAAATACACAATAACCGTGCAAGCGGGTTGGCCTATTTTTTGGAGAGCTGGATTGTCTTCGCTGTAAAGAGTTCATCCGTTGGAAGAATCAAATAATCCGGTGCCTATTCCATTCGTTCCATTCCATATCTCCTCGACACTTATTTCTTTAGAAAGCACGTGTACAATGGGAGCACTAAGCGTTAAGCCCATTAGAATTTCGAGCTTGTCGACTGCACTCTGTTATTTCGCCTTGCGCAATCGGAAACTCACAAAACAGTGTGAAATAAGTTCATAGTTGACGGTAATCATGTGAGGTGGGGAAGAACGGGTGAGCGAATGCATGGCAAAGCAGGGTAGGAGACAATTCACAACTGATATTTCTCGTATATCGACCAATCGAGAATATGTGCCCTAATCATGTAACATGATTTACCGCTCTCGCGTCACGAGGAGCGCAGAAAAAAAAAACGAAAAAAAAAAGAGAAACGACAAGAGAGAATAACGCGCTCGATTTTGTATTTTCAGAGGCTGCTTTGGGGCCCTTAAAAAGAAATGGCGTGCAAACAAGGAGAAGAGAGTTGTCAAGACACCGCAAACGTCGCTAACTGAAAAATAGTACAGCGGCGGAAAAGCAGGTAGACAAAAAAAAAAAAACAAATTAACGCAGCTTCGCATTAGTGGTGCCAATCCTGAAGGAAGTGGGGAGTTGTGCAGCCTTCTTTGTTTCTCTTCGGTTTTCTCTTTGGTTCCTCTTCTCTTTCTTTTTCTCTGTGTCCTTTTTTTTTCTGTTCTTTTTTTCTCAATTTTTACTGATTTCTTCCTCTCTCTTCATTTATTTCTCTCTCTTTCTGGCTCTTTTTTTCTTCCTCTTTTTTCCTTTCTTTCTCTCTCTATTTCTTGCTCGCTTCCTTTTTTTTCTATTTTTATACCTGGTTTTGCCTGCGTTACGCCAAGCGACTACAGAATACGACAACCCAGGTCCCTAAACTGCTCCGCACTTAATATCATCATCAAAGCGCTCGAAGAACAAGAGGAAGCAGACTTCTCCTTGGCGCGAGCGTGCGCTCAATATGCGACAGATGGCTATACTGTTCGTGGTTTTTCCGGAGTCCCGCCAAGCTACGACAGCATGCGATGACTGCATACGACAGCCCGGGCCCTTAAATTGCTCCCCACTTAAAATACTTATCTGCGCATTCCCGGGCAAGAGGCGATACCTCTCAGTCAGTTGTGCGTGATGGTCAACGTGAGAGATCACTGGTCACTCTCTTGACTTCCCCCTTGTGTTTTCACGTCGTGTCTTTTCAACATGAATACCTACAAACTAGCTCAGCTATCGGTTATTCTAAAGGTTTCATTGCCTTTACTTCTCTATTTATTTATCGACTTACTCGAGTAAAAAAAGTAGAGGAGAAAGTGCATTAAACCGTCGATATATATTACTTAGGAGCACGGAAGCTTGGGCGAGTTTGTAAGACATTTTGTAACAACTTCAAAGCGCCAAAAAACAAGGACAAACGAAAAACAGTGGACACAACGAGCGCTAAGAGCTCGTTGTGTCCACTCTTTTTCGTTTGTCCTTGTTTTCTGGCGCTTTGAAGTTGTTACAAAATATATTACTTATGTATTGATTTATTTATGCACAATGTAGTAGGCCCGAGACTCCACGAATATGTTATCCAGCGAGTTGGGTCGTCTCTCTTTAAGGCTGTAGGACGCTGCAGCGTTGAGGTCAGGCAATACTCTTGAGACTTCTGGAGGAAAGAAATATATACAACTTCCGGGGAGCTATTCTCGATGTGTCCATCTCAAGATGTCCACAGTCCATTTCGGCAGAGCGCATTCAGTTACTCGAAAAAGCGGTTGGCCGTGATGTTTGCGCTTGACCACGTCGATGCGCCCACCGCGGTGGCGTAGCGGCTATAGGGTGCTCGACTGCTGACCCGAAGGTCACGGGTTCGATCCCGTCCGCGGCGGTCGCATTTCGATGGAGGAGAAATAATAGAGGCCGGTGTACTGTGCGATGTCAGTGCACGTTAAAGAATACCAGATGGTCAAAATTTCCTGAGCCCTCCACTACGGCGTCCCTCAATGATACCGCGGTTTTGGGACGTTGAACCCCAGATATTATATATATATATATATATATATATATATATATATATATATATATATATATATATATATATATATATATATATATATATATACCACGTCAATGCACCGAACCCGCCAGCACATTCCCAGCGTAAGAAGAAAGTGGACGAAATTTATATGAACAGGAACTTGTCAAGTGTGAACTTGCTTATGAATGTGTCCCAGATGTTTGAAAACCATGCATTGAATGCGTACCGACCTTCGCAGGTGCGTTAGACGGGCGGCAGCATTTAACCTAATTCGATGGCTTAGGCAATCAGAATTTATGCACAGCCTCCGAGATGTACGCCCAAAAGCTGATGTCTGGGCGCTACGTTCGATGCGTTGAAGCGCATTCTGTCCCTCTCATTAGAGTCGAGAGTTGTGAAAGCTTTGTGACACCAGAATTGACGTTCCGGAAGAAGATCCAGAAACAGGGAGCGCACTGGTCACCGCACTCCAGCCAATCAGCTGTGGCGGAAATGAACAGTCCACTAGGGGGGGCAGATCAAGAATAACTCCCCTGCCATAAAATATCACAGCATATCCACGAAGTGAATGATGGTGAGTGGGCGAAGCTCGGAGAGATCATTCGGGTAATCGTGAATCCCCCCGTACATTGCCCACTCGATCATGCAAAGACGTGACAACACGCGTCACGTCTTTGCATGATCCTGGGTGTTCGATCGTGAGCTGGGCACGAGCGTCGCCGACTTGTGTTCCGGGCGCTCCCAGCCTCAGCGACAACGCCAGTTCGCGTTCCACGAGAGAGGAAGACGATGCCACCTACTCAGATGCCGAAGTCCACACCAGTGCTCGACGCAACGCCTCGCCTCCGCATGCATCACCACAGAACGCTGCTGTGAGTTGTGAAAGCCACGCGTCCTTGGCTATGGGTGGGTTGTGCCGCGTTGAGTACCGGAGCCGCCGCATGCTCCGCAGATACCGGCTGCCCTGGTTTTGCATGCGACTCACACGATAGCACTGTGGAGCTGACTACCTCCTCTCTGGTGAAGTTCACCTCACTGTTGATCACGATGGAGTCCACCTCCGGTGCTCGACTCCGAGTACCGCGTCGGCTCGACGATCCCAATGATAACAGCGCCATCCATCCTCTTTAATCGTCAACTATACGAAAACCACTAACGCCATCTAGTCATATTATTTCCAAGGACATATACACACAACGCCATCTAGTGAGCAATTCTTAAAACTAACTAGAAGTGGCTACTACAACATACTATTACAGAGAAGGGAACGACCCACACCCTAAGGAGCTTCGCCCCTGAAAATGAAACAGGAGCATGCGGGAAACTTTGACCAGAGCTTAGAGCACGAGGGGGTAGTGGCGTCTGAGAAGGTTGGTCTGTGGACATGAGACGCGCGCTCTCGTGAATTTTCTTTTACTTACTCATGAGCTCCCCAAGAAAAAAGGAAAACAAAGGAAAGCATGATGCTAATTGCGACACGAGCACGAAAGTGGTAGTGGCTTCAGAGGCGGTTGACTTATAGATATGCTAGGCGTGCTCTGGACTGTTTTTTCCCCTCTATGGTTGAAGCGCATTCCGTTCCTCTACTTTGAGTCAAGAGTTGTGTAGATTTCGCGACGTCATATTGATGTTGAAGAGGAAGAATCGGAAAGAGAGGGCCCGCTGCTGGCCGAGCTTCCTCCAATCAGCGGCGGCTGAACTGGAGAGTCCATTACACCGACACATCGAGAAAAGCTTGCCCAGTGAAGTGATGTATTTTATGCCCCGATTCCCCGTTCGGGTTAAAATGAAAGTCTACCGGCGGCGCGCCGAAATTATTGCTCGGCGGCGGCGGCGGCGTGGTTACTCTGGAAACGGCGGCGGCGGCGCGATCGGCGTGAGCAAAAACAGGCAGCGGCGGCGGCGCGGCGGCGGCGCACAGCTCTAGTGGGAAGGTAACTGTGGTGTAACTTTTTATTGAACAAAACGTTACCAAATGACGCTAAAGAGATGACAAATGTTGTACGTACAGACATAAGTTGAACATTCGCATATGTTTTCTATTAACAGTTCTTTACAGTTGCGTAACTATGCCAACAGCCACATGAGTACTACCAACGCCAGAAGCGGTAAGTTGATGTGCAGCGCTTGTGCTTGCGAGGCTGGGAGCCCTGGATAGTGTTACGTGGGCCAACTTCAGTGATTGGCGCTTAACTACAATTGACGATAATTCGACGTGAAGCCTCTACTATAGGAGTGCGTGTGTAGTGTTTGTAAAATTAGATAGCCTGCACTGCAACTACAATTGACGTTTTACCAACATTACGCCTGCATGGGGTCTCTTTCCAAACTAGTTCCGAGACATGACGTGGCTCGCGGTAAAATACTTGACTGCCACGCAAAATGCTGGGGTTCGATTCCTGCTGAACGCTGATATTCATTCTATGAATTCGTCGGGTCAAAGCTGCCGATGTCAGTTTTTCTTGCCGCTCTCGTATTTAAATTATTAATGTCTGTTATCGCCATTCCTGGACAGATATAAATTGTCAGTCACTTGTGGCGCATATCCGTATACCCCTGGTACATGGGTATGAGCCGCATACCCCTGGTACATGGGTATGGTCTGGAGGAAAATGTTTGACGACGTACGCGACGGGCTTTTCACGTTATTCGTGTCATGACCTGCCAGATATATTCCTCAAGCCCTCTTACCCTCCCATACTAATTTTTGTCTGCCCGAAGTTAACGGGGCGATCACGAGAGCACCCAGACGTAGGCGGCTAGGTAGATAGATAGATAGATAGATAGATAGATAGATAGATACATAGATAGATAGATAGATAGATAGATAGATAGATAGATAGATAGATAGATAGATGGATAGATGGATAGATAGATAGATAGATAGATAGATAGATAGATAGATAGATAGATAGATAGATAGATAGATAGATAGATAGATAGATAAGTCGGTGAAAACGCTAAAAGTGACTGCTGTTCGCTAAGAAATGCTTCGCGTTTAAAAACTTGCTCCGACTCCGCCACTGGAATTCAACATTAGACAGATTTTGCGCGGTGTTACCACTTTGAAGTTCGCACAACAAAACTATTGAATTAATAATGTACGAAGACAATACTACTGCTATAACAGTGGAGAGCTAACATCAGGGGACATTAGGCGCCATTAAAGGCCAACTCCGGAGGTTTTTCGAGGTCAATGGATCTCAATCAAATTCGCTGGGTACGTTCCTTTGCACATTTCTGTCATTTATGCCAAATTTCAAGCTTGAGACATGCGCTGATTGTTTGTAAATGAATTTTAAAGATTGTCTGCAAACGCCCACCCGGCTTCCCCAATTATTGGCAACATTGCGTGTGTGACGTGTTGGTTTGCCGGTCGACGGAAGTGACGCAGCCGATGGGTTCGCTAACTTTGGCCGCTACAGCGTATATTGTGCTGGTCACAAGCTGACGGTGTTTGGCCGGCGCTTCACTGGTTTGGTGTGCGTTTTTCTGTTCTCTGTGGAGGAGCGTGTGATATTCCGCGCCGGCGGGACCAGCATGCCTTGCACGACTTCCGGTTCGTAACAAACTACTACGTCATACTTGGACAGTACACTCGGTTGGGTTTCGGTTTCGGTATTGCGCCTTTTTGCTTATTAAAAATTATTTTCGAATTTGCTCAGCATTTCAGCTATCGGGCGCGTGGCAAGAGTGTCTCAGGAACATAAAAGCACCATTATCCTGACACGGTCAAAAAATCGCCGGAGTTGGCCTTTAAGCCAGCTCCAGCTGACGTCAATCACTGCAGGTTATGTGAGTTAATAAGGTAATTTAATTTGGCTTAATCCTACTGGGACAAGAAAGTGAAATCCGGAAGGTTGACACGACGGTTGTCGTTACATTACATTTGTTGTAGTCTTAGTGCACTGCCATTTATCATTACTTACGTCTTACGGGTATCTTAATGATGGGACAGGGCTTGGCCTGCTGGATACAGCTGTCGCCCCTGCTCAGGCCGTAGACGCAGCACTCGTTGGGAAGGCAGTCCTCGTGAGACGAGCATGGCCGGAAGGTGCCCTTGTACACCTGCGTGCCGCCGACCACACGGCCAAGGCTGCGCGTTGTTTCACTTACCTTATTGTACTTTGTTTGAATCTACGGTCAATCTCAAAAAAGGTTCATACTAGAAGACATATGTATCATATCCCTTTGCGACACTGCGTCCTCATTTGCAGAGGCGAATTTGCCATTCATGTGCGCTATTTGCAAGGAAGAGATTTCGACCACTGAGCTAACGGTAAATTAAGCATTCTTGTTGCCCAAAGTTTTGTATACCCTTCTGCTGGAAATATTTTGCTACATAGGATCGCTTTGGTGGAGACAGTACCGTGTTTATCAAGGCGGTGGACATGGCGTCTTTCGGCAGGCATTTCGAAATATTTTAACGCGATAGCGTTAGAGCTCAAATTTGCTGAAATTCCACTGTTGGTGTCGGCGTCTGCGCCATCGGTTGCGAGCGAAAAGTTAGCGTGGTCCGTGAGCGAGAATTCGAGACAGATACAAATAAAGAAATTTAAAAAAAAATGCCCCCACCTCCCCGAAGGGAATCGTGAGGAAATGCGAATGCATTTCGCGCGCACTTCACTCCATTTATATATGGTGGCTGTGGTTCGAAGAAGGAAAAGGAGCCTGATTTCTGCAGCCCGGTCGGGAGCACGGCGCAGCGCCTGTTTTTTTTTGCCTTTTTTTATTATTTCTTTTTATCGCGGGACCTCCGCCGAGCTCCCGCGATGCGAGCGCCCTCACACACCAGAGCGCGCTCCTCCTCTCCACTCACTCTCCGCTACTCCACCCGCACCATCTGCTCCGGTAGCTAGGGGCGAGGATAAGCGCGCGCGCCCGCAGCTGTTGCTATGGGAGAGGGAGTGAGAGCGGAGAGATAACACCTGCCGCGGACAACGCCAACGCCGCACAACGCCGGATGCCTGACATAGCCCGACTAAGAAATGCATTCGCATTTAAAACCTTCTGTTTGAGTGGTGATCGAATCAGGGACGTAAGCGTGGCAAGCAGGTGTTCTACCACACAGCCCCGCCCGTGCTGAAAATTGTTTAGAAAAAAAAACACTATATGAATGTCACATAGTGCGAGGAGTGTCCTTGGCACTCGCAATATTCCGTGGCAGGAGCGTAGAATCGCGACAGGCGTTAAAATATTCGATTTACACAACCCAACGCAACGAGTGGTTGGCATAAAGGCCCACCAATTACAAAGCACACACACATAATTAATTATCGTTATCAGCAATAGCATCAACAGCGAGTGCAGCTGGGCAAGTGCGCATGTTGCCTTACGGACGTGTAGTGGGTACTTAACCAGTTCGCAAAAAGAATAATTATGTTAAAAGAGGGCACTGTGCAACTGTTCTTGCAGTAGGCATTGTATAGGATAGCCTGAAAGGCCAGTTCACTCACGCATAGACGTTTCTTTACTTTCGGCACGGTTGCGGTGTCCACCGAGCAGAGAAGATAGACTAGCCAATGAGAAGGCGATGTGAACGAGGACTGATTACGTTATCGCTTTCTGCTCTTGAAGGTGACGATCAAGCATCGTCTAAGTTTTTTCTGTCACACTTGTCATCGTGAAATCTGAGGAACGTTGTTCTCAATCTCTTCCTACCGAACAAAGGTGTAGGCAAAAATGCAGCTCCACCACTGTGAAACCTGAGAGGGTGCGTGGCATGGACACCCAGCGATTCCCGTTCATAGAGTTCCCACTGCTCCAGTTACTAAACTGCCGATGACGTCACCGGTGCGAGTATAAACCTTGTGACGGAGATTCGAGAACTCGGTGTGCGACATGCGAGCTACTTTTTTTTTACCTTTTTAGGAATTCTTGCTGTCAGCAGATAACTATCATGTGTAACTTGGGTGCTTCATTGAATTTGGTTTACGAAGAAATGTAGCATGACTGATGGTACAATAACGAAATAAATATTTATGTTTAAATTACAATAAATATTTATGTTTTAATTACAATAGCTGCTGTAAAACACAACATTTTTGTAAGACCTTGAGTTGCTTTAAATTTAATCCCCAGAACAACGGCATCAAATTATGCAAATTTCACGGATAGTTGATTTTAATGCATGACGCAAAGGGATATATGCCACTTTGATCACTTATAATAGCAAGAGTGCAACCACAGATTCAATCAAAATCGACTAAAATCAGTGTTCAAATCAAGCGCAGTCGGAAATAGAAGGACCATTTAGAGACTCGTGCAAAACATACATTCATATCAGAGCCCACTGCATCCGGGAATAAGAAGGACACCCACCACAGACGAAAGGCTTTGAATGTTTTAAGATATAAAATATATTCATTATCACTAGCATCATCCTTAGTCAACAGGATAATTCAAGGAGCAAACTGCGATAGTTGTTACAAAGTCGCCTTTGCATGCGAGAATATGGAAACGTATACTGTGGTGCTTCAGGAGTTTCACGATAAAATAAATAAAGCGTGTTTTTATAAATCAGTCCGGTGTGCCATAAAGGGGCCTTGAAACCCTTTTTCACGTAATCGTCATATGGTTTCATTAAAAGCACTTATTTCCTCACACATCGACTGCCGCGAAAATTTTTTAGAATCGGTCAAGTACGAGCGGAGTTACAGGGTTTTCGCCGCACCCTTTAAGCCCATTCTCTCTGCTTTCGTACCCGCGAGCACACTGAAAGCTACGCAGAGGGGGAGGAGGGTGCATGACAAGGGGTAAAGAAGATGCACCCCTTCTTCAGCACGCGTCATAACCTTGAGCACTTTCTTTTAATTTTTTTTCCTCGAATGCGTGGCTTACTTTCAGTGTGATTGCGAACGCACGTGCGGGCATGTGGCGCCATGCCGCGGTGACCACGGTAACTATACAGCTCACGATGCTGAAATCAGCCAATGGCCATGGACTTGGGTACATGGCGCAGTGATTTGGGTATATGTCCTCATTTGTAGACAGAAAAATAGGCGTGCGCACGGGGGGGGGGGGGGGGGGGGAGGGAAGAGGGCGAGAAGGGGGGGCGCCAAGTCAGCCCTATACATTGTTGGGGGGGGGGGGCGATAGGGGGGCGCAAAGTCAGCCCCATACATTGACATAATAGGGAGGGGGGGGGCGCTGCGACGAACCTTCGCCTCCCTTGAAGGGGAACCCTTGGCACGCTTATGGAGAGAAGGAACGATTTTCAGCTGGCTTTTAGAATGAATTGTAAATTCCAGGCCGCGTGCTGCGTTGTAATGTTTGGCTTGCCTGTACTCTGGGAGCCTCGAGTACCAATCAGCCGTGTTTTCTGAAGCAAGGTGTGTGACCGGGCTAGTTGGTATTCCATGGCGACGTGAACAGCGCGTAAAACACACAAGGACAAGAGACACGACGAGGACACCGCTAGTCCTCGTCGGTTCCTTGTCCTTGTGTGTTTCACGCGCTGTTCACATCGCCGCGTTTTCTGACCATGCTGAAAAGCGTTTCCGGGCTCCTTTCAAGACGGCGCTTACAGTACCCATACCCTTATAGACGCTTACGTCTGGTTGTATAAAATGACTGACAGTTCACCGGTTAAAGCCATTCGCAGTGTGTAAGGGAAACGCGTGTGACACGTGTTAGCAACTGTGTTCAATCAATAATCTGATTTCATCTAAGTGGCCCAGAGATGTTCATGGATGCTCATGTCAATGAATGAAATGAATTGAAACCCAAGCCTTTCACCTTACCACAACGTTGACCTCCAAGATGAGAAAGCGTTCAGTAAGTTTGGATGCCTCCTGTATACTTACGGGAGTTCTAGCTCCCCCCATTGAATGGCTGGTACGGGGGGTAGCGGCTGCGTAATGAGAAAAATTATATAATTGCTTATTAAACTTATCTGCATAAAAAAAATTAGGCTTTCTTTTTATAAAACAAATTTAACAATGCCATGCCCTCTAGTCACTGAGGAAGATGACGAATACGCTGTAGACAAGAAACTTGGTTAACTAATGAAAAAAGTTTTCATTTGAAGTGTTACAGGTGCTTTCGATTAGACCGACCTACTAGAAGTGGAGGTCTAATCACGTTCATTTCGAGTAAAATATGTCATAAGGCGAAAATTATTTTTCAAGTAATGGATCCAGACTGTGAAATTTTAACCGTAGAGCTGGTCCTTCCCGGGTGTTTTCCGATATATATTATAAACACATATTTTCCTTACGGTGTTCAGTGTACTAGCGCTCTTGACAGGGCATTAAATGTTTGTGGGCGGGATATATTGATTTCTGGGGACTTTAATTCGCATCATATTTCTTGGTGTTTAAAGACAGATTCTTGCGGTAACCGGCTGTGGAACTGGTCATTAGATAAAAACTTCTCTTGCAAAAACACTGGATCTTGTACATTCGTGAGAGGGCTAAACTGCACTACAATCGATCTAACGTTCACTAGTAGTAGTCTCTATGTATCTTCGTGGTCGACTGTTGATAGTGCCACCAATAGTGATCATCTGCCAGTAACTTATGAACTTACCCTTCCAGTGACATTCACTGCTGAACAAACCAATACTTTTATTAACTACAGCATATTCAAGAATTGCTTGATGTCTGCCATTTCTTCGCTATCCGATGATTCGGATGAACAAAAATCAAGGAAAATTTGTAGTGCTCTAGAAACCTCTAGAAAAAAGTCGGAATTTATTGTTCAATCAAAGAAAAATAATTTGTTCAACCCTTGGTGGAACGCGGAGTGTTCACGCGATTATAAAAGAAGAAAAGCAGCCTGGAAAAGCTTATTACATAACCAGTGTCCGAAAAATTGGAGTGACTATAAATTCTACCGAACCATATTCAAACACACAGTAGCTAAAGCAAAAGATGACTACGACACTAAGCATTATGATTCCCTATCCAAAGACAAAAATAAAAGTGCGCTTTTCAAATTTCTCCGTAGCAGAAAAATTCTTCATAGTCCAAACATAGATTCTTTGGTGTACACTGACGAAGAAATAAAACAAATGCTAAAAGATATAGCGAATGGTCTAGAAAACAGATTTTCATCTCTCCTGTCACCATACACTAAATGCGAAATACCGAGTGATGACTTCAGTGAGATAACAATGATTGAGCTGGCCTCCGTTATGCAAGGACTTCCAAATTCCGCTCCAGGTGGTGACGGAATAACTACAAAAATGTTAAAAATCCTTTTCAAGGAAGCCCCTGATATTTTATTAGCGATAGTTAACCATTCTATCAAATGCTCATGGATTCCTGCCAGTTGGAAAATTGCTAAAATAATTCCAGTTCTTAAAAACACCTGCGCAGGATACTCCCTGGACAATATTAGACCAATTGCGCTAACTTCTAATCTGGTAAAATTAATAGAAAGAATACTTTATGCCCGTCTTATTAAATTGGTAGAAGATAAAGACGTTCTCAGCCCCTTCCAAATTGGATTTAGACCTGGATGTTCTATTTGGCATGCACATGTGGACTTGGAGAGCAGAATCAAATTAGCGCGCCGTCGCAGACAAATAGCAGCCCTGGTAACATTGGATATTTCAAAAGCTTATGATAGTGTAGAATATAAAATATTATTGGATCAATTAAAATTTCATGACATCCCTAATTATTTGGTGAGATGGTTTAGTGAGTTTCTAACTGAAAGGAAGTTTTATTGCTCACTAAAAGGTCATGCTTCAAATATACGTTCCCAGTCACGAGGAGTTCCTCAAGGAGCAGTCACCTCGCCTCTTCTTTTTAATATATTGCTAAGTACCATTCCCAGTCATGATGATGTATACACATACGTATATGCAGATGATATAGCATTTTTCGCTTCAGACACTGATATACATTCGCTATACACTCGCTTACAAACGTACATGTGCGCCATTGAAAATTGGTTACGGACGATCCATTTATGTCTTAATGTTTCAAAGAGTGCAATTATAGTTTTCCCTTTCGATTACCCAGTTACTATAAGTCTAACTTGCAACCTGCAGACTATACCACAAGTGGACTCGGTAAAATATCTAGGAATAATTTATGATAACCACCTCCTATGGCATACACACATTGAATACATAACTAAGAAAGGAGTACGGGCGCTAGGAGTCCTACGAAGGCTATGCAACAGTCGATCGGGGATGCGGAGAGACACACTAATTATGATATACAAAATGTACGTACGCCCTGTATTAGAATTCGGATGTGTTTTATATTCAGGTGCACCGGCTTACAAATTGCGTCCGCTTGTACTCCTGGAAAGGGAGGCCTTAAGGTTATGCCTTGGATTACCGAAATTTGTAGCCAATAATGTTCTGTACTTAGAGGCAAGGTTACCCTCGCTATTGTGCAGGTTTAGGATACTTACGGTACAAACATTTCTTAACATTTATGAGTATCCTATAAAACTAAAAGTTATTTTCATGTATCAGCCAGAGTTATTTTTCCTATCTTATTGGCCTCGGTTTCAAACGCCACAGGTGGGCTACGTACAAGCACTTGTTGGACCATTAGATGTTAAACTGAGCGAAGTTCCTTCCATTGGCAATGAAAGACAGAACCTTGAAATCATTTTTGACGATATATATCCGAATCATGCAAAAAATCTGCCTTACCAGATATTAGACGGTCTTCTGCAAAGTCATTTGGAGGAGATAAATACAACAAATGTCATAGCTACAGACGCCTCCCAATCGGAAGAAAAATCTGGCGTTGGCATTTTCTCCGAAACCCTCAATTGGTCATTCTCATTAAGACTTCCCGATTTCTTATCAGTATTTTCGGCGGAATTTCTAGCGGTGATTATGGCTTTAAGAAAGCTCAGCCCATCAACCTCAAGTGTAGCCATAATTACAGATTCGTTATCTTTGTGCTCAGCACTCGCTGCTAATAGTGACTCTCGATTATCACGTACTTTTCATTTTTTGGTTCCCACCCATGTAACTTCAATCAGATTAATCTGGGTACCGGGCCACAAAGGGATCAAAATGAACGAAATGGCGGACACTCTGGCGAAAGCCGCCCTCAGTGGCCCGGTACTTTCAATTATTCCCACATCAGCACTCATAATCCGTGACAGATTTAGAAGGCGTGCCATAATTCAAGACTCTGGTAAAACATTAGTGACTTATCTAAACGAATATCGACACCTCTTGTTCCCTTGGCGTAGAAATTTCTGGTCAACGCGAAAAGAGGAAGTCATTTTTACAAAATTACGCTGTCGAGTTCCAAAATTAAACTTCTATATGCATAGAGCTGGTCTGGCTCCTTCCCCCCCTTTGCTCGTTTTGTAGCAAGGAGGAAACAGTCGAGCATTATTTTTTATCATGCAACCGCTACAACTTACTGAGGAAAAACATTCTCAAAGTCGCTTTTAATCGAATTAGATTGGATTTCATCATCTCTAATATTCTTTCCTTGGGAGCCTCCTCATTAGGTCATTGTCACCGGGATCTCTGTTCCGCTGTAGAGAAATTTTTAATTGAATCAGGGCGGTTTTGACATATAATCACTAAATTAGCGCCATTCATTTGTTCTAACCATTCTATAATTCTACAGTAATATCATACATATCTGATCACTTATGTCTATAAAATATTCGTTTCTTGGCCAATCCCCCCAGAGTGGGTGTGAGCCATACACATGGGCTATCATCATCATCATCATCATCAGACACAGAAGCCACACGATCACTTATGCATTCGCTTAAGGCGATTCGAAGAAGAAAACCATCTCTTTGTTCTTTCTTCTGTCACCTTAGGCGAATGCCTAACACACGCACTGTTGATCAGTTGATGTTGATACTGTGTTGATATTGTTGATGTACGTTGCGGATTTCACGCAACTGAGTACACGCATTGAACTACGCTATGGCATCGTTGTAGGCAGGTAATAAACTTTCATTATTCCAGCGAGAAATTACTGGCCCGAGCTAGGACAACTATCAGTTATTTTATATGCTAGATAACAGTCACTGTAGGTCACTTATATTTTCTTGGAACTAATAACACGTGACCACATTAATCAGCTACAGAATTCAATTACTCTTTCCTCGTATAGATTATAACACTCTGGCAAATTGAGGTTGCATTTTAGAGCTAGTATGGCGTGTTGGAAAAGATAATACATCACGAGGAATAGGAAAGTAATGCACGTAATGGCATTAAGTGAAATTGATATCTTATGATTACATACACTCTAAGAAATAATCGAGTAAAAAGGGTGCCTTTTTGCAACACAACTATAATCGTCATCTACCCCACGCACTTTCCTGGCGTTATCACCGCCGTCCCGGCACTTCCCGGTCACGAACGCCACCCGCGTTATCGGCGTGACATAGCATTCTTGATAGGAATGTGCCCAGAGCCGGGTTTTCAAGAGAGGAAAGTGAGAAAGCGAGATGACGATTATTGTTGTGCAGCAGAAATACTCCCAAAATACACGACTTTTTCTTAGTGTAGTGTCTTAACCGATAACACGTGCTGTGTTTGGAAAATGTCATGAGATGTGTGACTGCTGCTGTTTGTTTATGCAGTTTAACATCCCAAAACTATTTAGCCTATATAGAATGCAGGATATATAAAAGGTGGACACTACGGCTGGACTACACGGGATAGTTGAAGGGTGGACAGAAAAGCAGCCGTACATAACTCGGTCGGTGGTGGCGATTATGACACGACATTTCTAAGCTGGCACTGGTCAAATAGTTGGACTCACCGTTGTGACATCCTTTAATGGCAAGGCCTGGTTTCGCCACATCCCGAGAGAGAGTCGAAGCCGCATTCAGTCCGTAGTTGGACGCGAGAAAAAGAAAACGCACGAAATAAAATCTTTAGATTCAATTGGTGTTAAGATCAGCGTCGATGGCCACGATGGGTGATGGTGTAAACATTTCATCACGTTTGCGGATGACGGAGTCCAAGTAATATGGGCCTTATGCATGACCTTCGCGTACACGCTGTCACTACGCAACTTCGGCTGAATGCTTATCAATCAGCTCAATGCAGCATTGTGACTACAGCGTGGTTTTCACGAGCAATGGTACTAGTACATTAATGTTAAGCGTACCGTTTACCGTACTGTTGTTGAAAAAATCATGTTGAACACGAATACACTGCAGCAAATATGAAGGGAAGATTTTTAAAGATGATATCAGTGCGAAAGGTCTTTACAACATAAGACGCTTATCTAGGCAGTTAGGCAAGTCACCGGGGAATAGGCATAATCAGTGTTGATTCATCTGTCGCATTACTCTGCTGCTTATTTCAATAACAAGTAAAAAGAAACAGCCATCCCGAGCCAGCTCTTCTGTAGTCCCCTGTGCAGCTAACGACACATCCACGGTTTATTCGTACATAGAGGCCGGGAACCCTGAAGGGCAAATGCTGGAACAATCCCTTGTATACCTGTGGTGAGGATGCATTCTCGCCGTCCTCATCAGCGGCATCCGCAGCCTTCTCACCGTCTTTCAAGCTAGGGCCAGACGAAGTCGAGGTGTTAGCTGGAGGAGGAGACTTCGCTCGCTTGCCTCGACACGTCGCCGGCGGAGTCAGCAGGGCGAAAAGCAGGACCAAGCACAACGCCGCCGCCGAAGCAGCTTTCCCTGCCGAAGCTACCGACTCGGCCATACAGCACCCCCCCAGCCAGCTCTCCGTTTCCTATTCCCTTCTTTAAGAAAAAAAGCGTCAATATTACGTCTATCTCAAGACCAGTTATAGCTGTGCCTCGCGTCTTCCCGACTAATCCTCGACGCTTGCCTATTTCCTTTGCGAGTGAAGCGTATAATGCTCGTCTCAAATCGCGTGCATGCCGGCTGCTCACAGCAGATAAAGGCTTTGTCTCGCGACTGCCTTCCACAGGATGTCTCACTCCAGCTCCTTACCATCGCCAGGCCTCCGCAGTAAGATGGTCTCCTAGTGAGGGAGGGGTGTCTTGCCTTCTTCAGAAAAGGGAATATCTGAATAGCCGCGAGTTTGAAATGAAAAGCACCTCGAGCGATCGGCGGCTGCGAATGCGTTTTCCCTTTAACGACCGGCGGACCATGAAAAGTCGTTACACTTAAAGGTTACGCCTGTAAGGCGGCACTGCGAAAAGCTTTCACGCACAACGGAACGCTTGGGACGTCTGAGTGTTTACGAACGTATCGACGCCAGGGCCGTTTGAGACCTCGTTTTGAAGTTATTGCCCGTGGCTGTTGGCCATCGTCGTTCCCTGCACAAGCCTGCTTTTTCCGCGTTATTCTGTGAAAAGCATACTGTATGTATTTTCTTTGCTCCTTTTAGAGGCCTTAAAGGGAAACCGTCGAAGATGCTTATTTTGTATTTAGGGTACAGCGGCCTCTGGGGTAGCATTTATTTTATGGCCGCTAACGTATACGGGTTGTAAAGAGCCAGCTACAATATGCCTGAACTTTCAGAAGGAATATGCAGCTCTCTGTTTTGGGTTGACGATTGTGTTTTTTTTTCTTCTTTTTTTTTACTTACGCTCACATTTTATCGTGGCTTGCTGTTCGATTGTTGTCATTGCAGTCAGCTTTGAAAAAGAAAATTCCTTCGTCGCTTTCACCACTGAACACAGTTTGAAGTAAGTAAAAAAAAAAAACACGGACGTATCTGTTGTTTCTGCACACTGCCGCATGTGCGAGTATCCAGGCTGTGGACACTCTTTCGAAACTTGGATCGAACCAGCGTATTTCGGTTCAGCAGCCGAGCACCGAAACCGCAGAACCACCGGGGAGGTCAATTACATTGCCAGATGTTAAACCATGTTCGTTGTTACGTGCGTACAGAGTACACATATACACTGCGAAAAACAAGAACCGGGAGCCGTACGCCGCGAATGTATCCCCTTCCCCGCTTGTTTTAGTGGCCAGAACACCGAGTGACAACCTTCTTTCGCTTCTAAGCACATTCGGTCGAGCGCTTGCCTCTGCTTTTAATAATATTCGCGAAAAGTCATCTAAAAATGCAAACCGATGGTTCTGGTTCGATTTATATTGTATATATATGACATCAGAGCACAACTTTACTGAGGACAAAGGCCAATTAACTGTCAGAATGATCAATGAAAAATAACTGACTGTGTTCATTGAGACTGTCAGCAGATGGAATCGTTGCGGGACATGGCGGAGCAGATCTCAACAACGTGCTTCCTTTTATGTGACCTCTTAGAACCACTTCGTCAGCGCGCGAAATACAAACTTAATCAAAGGAATACACAAAGGCGCACTAACGCCGACACCTAAGTCACAGGTTAGAGTCGCCTACAGAATTTTATTTCGCGCAGCAAATTACGCAGATTTGTACCTCCTGCCGCCATGCTATAACGTGAAGCGGACGCGTGCGCCAAAATATCGCAATCATGGGAGTCAAATTGGATTTTCATGCTTACTGTTGAAACTAAGTTCGTTTTGATTTAAATTTTTGTGGCGAACGTAGTTTTGCTGCTCATTTATATCCGCTTTTTTTGGTGTACTTTTTTTTACGGGCCACATTGGCGTATTACCGTTGTGTGATCAAGGGCCACCAAGGTGTTTCTTGCCGAATTCAGGCTTTCACGTTGGAGAGTTGACCCTGCGCAGAAAAAAAAAACGAAAAAAACGTGATCATAACGATAGTACGTTGTAGAAAATGTTCTATGATAATAATTCACGATTTTCCTCCACGTCCAGTCTTCAAGTTTTTTTTTTTTTTTTTTTTTAAGAACTCTATAATTTAGACATTTTCACATCGGTGTGGAGGGTTGACAAAAATAAAACTGTTTTATGAAACTTTTCAATAAAATCAAATTGTTGAGACAACGGATGAACGTATATTATAAAGCGATGTATGAAATGGCCGCTTGAAGGGAAAACAAACTTTCTCACCTAGTGTTAATACATTTCCTAAAATTAAAATGACCCTGAGCTGCACAGAAATTCTATCCTGGTTGAAATATCTCGGGAAGTACTATGTACATAATGGTTACACGAGTTTCATCGAAATATGTTATCAGAGAAATGTATTCTGACACAGCGACACTGCTTTCTCGGGACGGTTGTCGTGGAATCAACATGTTTGCACAGCGAAAGAAAACGAGGATGTAGAAAGGACACAGCGCCCGTGTTGTGTCCTCCCTACGTCCTCGTTTTCTTGCGCTGTACAAATATGTTGATTCCAAATCACCAACTAGCCCAAGCATCCGTTTTATAAAGTTGCCGTGGAATGATCTCAATATATCTGTGCACAGAAGAAACTTTTGTTTATTTGCTGTGGGAAACAGAAACAAGGTCGTTCTTCTAAAAGAGCGTTCATGCGTTGTTGGATTCAGTAACATAAATTAAACAAGCAAAGCAAGCCCAAATAAGCAACACCAGTACGCGGCCCGTGTGCTAGGGCAACTGACAGGCAATTCAGGGAATCGCATATGCGACATGTAGCATTATCAAACGAGTTTTGCAACGACAAAACCGAGACATGGTCAATAAAGAAGTCACAGTTTCGCCGCAGTGGGGAGGCAATGAATCCAATAGAAACAAATTGGAATGTCACACGAAGAATGACATGCACTTTACTCCATAAGCATCCAACCTGGCGCAATCCGCCTTTTGCATGCCTCTACAGCGCATGCGCGGCCATCTGGCGGCGAATCTGGGAAACGATCTGTGGAGTGCCGTTGCAGACGCCTCCTCTTTTTCCGCGGCGGCATTGGTGGTGGGAGTAGTGTTGGCACGTGCGGGTGGCACAACAAATACATTTATCCATATATATGGTTCTGTTAGCTTGATGCCGGCAACTAATGCCGCTTATGGATGCCCAGCAGCAACATTCGTTTTTTCCACTTCCCATCGGTGAAACGCGATCATCAGCGCCGTGAAGCGTGGCACGATCAGGGCTGTGAGGCGCCAAAATGAAGACGGCAGTTCGTGGCAGCCTTTAAATTCTGCAAGACAGTGCGAAAAGCGTTTTGTTAACGGTGTGTGCGCTAACTAAATGTTATACGCGAAGAACATGTCACGTTTCCTGCAGGGCGCGGAATAAGTGTGCGCTTTGTGTCTGTCTCGTTGCACAGCAGTTCAGTAGCGACGAAGCTTAGGCTACGGATTTTCTTTGTACGATATGCTTTCTGTATTTGTTTTGGAATGACGACAACACCAAAGTATGGTTAATTGCGCCTTGGTTCACTTCGGTCTCAACGTGACTACGCTGTTGTTTACCTTGGCGTCTTCTATATATCGGAAAACAGGCGCCGTAAATCGTCCGCTAGAACATAATGAATGCGAAATGGTGCACTTTAGTCTCCTGTCATTCACCGAGTTCAGCGGTTCATTTCTGTTGTCAACGCACATTCGCTGTTCGGCGAAAAAGGAAAAAAAAGAAATCCGCCTGTGTTCACTGTTGACGTGACTGCCGCGCACCGATTCATAAATTTTGCGAAGTTTCCACGTGCGTGCCTTTTTTTTTTTTTTTTTGGTCGCCGTAACGCGATGTTCACAGATTTTGCAGGTTCGCCGGCCAACTCTCTCACGTACGCAATTTCGGTTAAACGACACTCGCAAAAGTACATAGCTCAAGACAGGTTCAGCGCGCCGTGTTCGATCGGCGCCAGCTATTCTGGTGTGCTAAAGTCATGTAACGCATGTATCGTGGGATCACGTTCCCTCAGTTTGAATGTGCAGACCAGCAAACACTGTGGTCCAGATGCGAGGTACTCGCGAAATACACTTCGAAGCATGCCATTCAGTAAAATCGTTGCTCCGCGCTCCCGTAGTAAAACGTTGATGCAACGACGGCACAAAACGGCCCAAGCAGAGGCCTGGTAGTTCATATGATTAGTATGAATGCCACAATAAAAAAAATTATATTTACCCGGCTGCGCAGAGGCAGTGACATGCCACTACCTCGCATGTGGTCTTCCTCACGACTGCATGCGCAATGTAGCAGCCACCCTTCATTGACGGGAGGAAAGTGCTTCTCGGAACTCCGCACGTGGACGCGGCAGTCAACTCATTAAACATGAGGCTGCGCACGTACCACTCATCGCAGAATTTCTGCGCTTTTGTGGTTTGCCGCGAGCACCGCGAACCACTTGCTGCCATGAAGGCATTCAACTGCTTCTTGCTCATCATTTTCATTGATACTGGCCTTTTGGTCCACCCGTTGGTCACAGAAAAGAACCCACCAGTCATGTAAATACTCCCAGGTGGCTCCATGCCACAACACAACGTTCAGACGGGGCTATCAGCACATTAGCCGCTGCCAAGCTTTGTGCTATGCAGCAGCAGTGGCAGTGGTGGCAGAGGCAACAGGCGCGCGCGACGCCCCAAGGTTTGTTTCTTGAAGAGTCCGCGAGAGGGCGCCACACACACGTGCAAAAGGCGGATTCAACGAAACGCCGGCGTAAGGAAAGTGCAAGGAAAGTGAGTTCACTTGCATGTCAGTGAATAAATTTTTTATAGACCCTTGCTTTTGAATTCATTGCACGTGAATGTAGCGTGAACCGAATGAAAATGCTTGCATGAAAGCGCGCGGGGGGGGGGGGGGGAGGGGAGGGAGGTTACTTGTCATTTGATGGAGCTTAGTAGGGTTCCCCGCGATCATGTTTGGGAACCCCTGAGTTAAAGGTTCGTCATTCTGCCTGAAACATTATGTTTGGCTTCGCGGCGGTGTCAGAATCCCCGACAAAATTTACCAAGGCGCTCATGATCCTCACCTAAAACCAGAGACACAAACGTGCAGTGGCGTACCAACTCTTTCGCGAGTGGGGGGGGCAAACCTACCTCACTGCCGGCCGCGATATATATATATATATATATATATATATATATATATATATATATATATATATATATATATATATATATATATATATATATATATATATATATATTTCTTTCTCTCGATATATGTATATCACGGAGAGGGAGAACTTGATCGACAATCACACTTAGATGTAAATTTTCATACACAGAGCATCTGTTAAATAGTGTTTAATAATATTATGAAAAAATGACTGTCAATTTTAAGCAGCATGCACTGGGACAACAACACATATATGCTTTTTATGCTTTACCTCACAACTTTCCGCATGAATACAATTATGTCGATGGCGGCCTCCTCAGTAGTATATATTTGTCTCATTCAATGAAATTTTGTGAATGACTAAAAGCAGATCACTAAGAATTGAGTTTTTAAATACGAAACAATCCTTGGGGAACCAAAGGTACTTTAACCGTTTCTATTTACTTAACTACCTATCTGGCCCCCTACGTCTGGGTGATCTCGTAGTTGCCTCATCGTAGTTGTCACATGCCGCGGGATGGCGACCTTAGCCCATTTTTTGCGTCCCATAGGCGACGCTCATCTTGCTATCACGCCTCCTTCTCTGATTTTGCTCTGGCCGTTCACCTCTGCAGATGCCACAATGGTTTGTTTAATAAATTGATCATGGACGTTAGTCGTCGGGATAGAGATGTACCACCAAGCGTCAACGAGGGTGCATCCACGTTGGACGGTGCGATAGCGCCAAACACCAAAACATACCTTGGGCAAACCCTCCTATATCAATCTACAGTAAACATTCAATTACCTCTGTAAAGGCTTGTTTTACTTTTGTGCTATACTGATTCCTATGATGGAGGGATCAACCGTGTTTTTCTAATTAATGATTGTAGTTATATTTTTTCAGAATAAGTATTAGATTTTCTTGCATATATTCAGGCTTGTGTGTATTATAATTTGCCTACTTTGCTTATAGTCCAAACAGTGTTTATGGTGCGTGCTTATTAACATTGTTACTATTTTTATATTACTCTTATCAACTTGTCAACCCGTTTCTTAAGAAATCGTCGAATTTGTGGTGTTAGGAGCGTAGCACATTGTAAAGAACTTCGTAGTACAACTGACGTTGTAGTACAACTGAAATTTTTCTTAGAACGAAAAAAAAAAAAAAAAGGCGGGCGATTATAACGTTAAACTACACCTCTTTGCTTCGTTCTGAAATGGTCGATAGCTGCGTATGATTGGTCAAAACCTTCTGGGTTATGCACGCAGCACCAGCTCGTTACGCGAGGCAACAAATGACGCGAAAATGATCCATCGCGTAATGACCACTTATGCACGACCATGCAAAAAATAAGAGAATGAAGTATTTTCAATACGGCATATTGTTGGCCATTAGATCTTCGGCATTTAAAATTTTCTGTGTACCGTAAAATCGCCTGCTTGTTACATGACGTCAGGAATCTGTGATATGTCGTGCTGTTCATTACAACTTATGCACATGAAACAGCGCATTCACGGGCTGAACAATACCTAAAACTTTTTGGAATAGCCTGAGAGCGTCTCCTTTTAAACGCAATTCAAGCAGGCTGGTCGCCGATCACATTAGCAGCGGCTACTTATAGCAGCTGGCGAGGTGGATTCATATGAGTATAATGAACATATTCGCTTGAATCATAACGACGTTTAGCTGTTTGTGCACGTATACAAATTTTTGAACTCATCGTAGCTGAGAGACAAAGGGAGAGAGAGAAATAAGCAGCGCTGCGCGTACGTGCTTCTTTTCCGTCCGAGTTGTATTTTGAGCTGTAAAAGTCAATTCATGTTGAATGACAACCAACTAGCCCGACTCCTAATTAAGCCTCCTTAGTGCAAAAAACCACGGACCTTCACCATCTCCCTGGTCCGGTTGATCAAGTGGCGGGGCAAGCTTAAAAGCCCAGCTTCCCACTGTGCTCGAGTCCACTGCTTTATTCATCGCCACTTTGCAAGCTGCCGTCATCGCTCCAAACTACCATAAGCAAGGCTGATCAGGTTGATCGGAGACTAAAGCGGAAACCTTTTTCGCGCTTCCGGTACAACAAAACTAAAACAATAAAAAAGCTTCGTCACACTGATCGGCTCACAGCAGCTTCGACAGAGCAGCGGTGATGCTATTCCTTTTCGATGAAAGAAAATGATTTTCCTGAAGCAGAAAGTGCTTTGACCGGTCTATAAAAAGTTTGCTCGTTCTCATCCGAATGCCATCGTCAATGATTTAAATTTCAGGCCAGGCACAGCAGAATGAAAGCATGAACAAGTGATCTAATGTTAAAGGGCCTCTGCTCAGTGCTAGCCTGCTATGGAATGCTACAGCACAAGCCGCGAAAGCGTCGCATAGGCAGCCAGTACCGCAAAGAGCCTACAAGGAAAATCGTGACAACAGAAATGGAGGAAAATGTCATTATATTGTAACATTCCCTCGTACCATTCCCATTCCCTGGTAACATTCCCATTCCCTCGTAACAATATAATTGAGTTATTACTGTGGTGAAGGAAAACTTCGCCTTAGTTGCTGGTTTCCCAGCGTGCAGCCAACAGTGGCCACTGTCGGCAGTGGGGGGGCTCAGCCCCCTAACTTTCTCAGTGGGGGGGGGGCTCGCGCCCCCCCTTGCCCCCCCCCGGCTGATACGCCTATGCAAACGTGCATCTCACGGTAAGGTTATCTATTTGAAACACCACTTCTTGAAACATATCTACGAAGTGATAGTGCGTTAGTGTACCGGTGGCAAGTAAAGCAGTAAAGAGTAAAAATTTTGCTCTGAGAAACACCGACGCACACTGCATGCTTCGCCCCTCCCCATGTTTCACGTTAGTGGAGTTGAAACAGCCTTCCCTACATGTCCCTTCGCTTCAATTTTTTTATATCTCTCCTTTCAGCACATATTTACGGTCGGCAAACAAGACACTGATAAGCTCACACTGGAAGACGAATAGCATTATTCATGTATCGGATTATAACCTTATCAGTCCACCTCTTTGTTTACATTCATCCTGCGCAATCACCGGAGAACTGTCAATTGTCACATTAGGAGATGCGGTGGACGCGCCGTCCCTCTCCAATAGACGAGCGTGGCCATGTTTGATCACATGATCTTAAATGACCTTCCCCCCAGCCCCAGCCAACGCAATGCGCCAGCGAAGTGGCCGTCGCCGTATCATACAAGATGGTTGCAGCAGGGTGTAAGCGAGTCACTACTTGCGCAGCAAAACACTGTTCTACGTGTAATCGCCAAAAAGTCGATAACGTTGAGACATTTGCGTATGTTTGGTACGTAGTACCCCACAGCAGCACGTGCTGTGTTTATTCTACTTCGCATTTATGGCGTATGCTTTTGTTTGTTCTATTAACAAGCGCCAGTAACGGGTTACCAGAAAACATGGCGGTACCCATGCAGACGCGACCACCCGCTTCGATCCGACCTCGCGCTTGCTATTTGGCCCACAGTCCCTACAGCGACGAATAAATGACGAAATCGGCTATCGCTTCGTGTCATCTCAAGCTGGGGACCAAGCATCAGTTATGTTCCGTCTTTATTATTGAGATCATCTTTGTTTATTTAGCCACGCCTAATCCTTGTCTCCGAGAATTTAAGTATGAATTTTGGAAACACTGCAAAATGCCGACGAATACATTGCTCTCGAAGCTAATTGCTGCACCGGAAGTGCTTGCATGAGAAACAAGAACGTCCCTTGTTGCTCGTGCCAAGCATAAGCCGCACACCTTTACAACTACCCCGCATGTGTTCCGCTTTCAACGAATTAAACAGCCTGCCCTCTCCCTCTTTTGTCTCTCCACTCCGATGTACAGCTGCGGTTCATACTCCCCAACATTAAAAGGACAGCACTCCACGAGGTCCTCATTATATCGGTGCGGCTCGTACACGCAGCACCAATTTATGTAGCCGGCACAAGTGCGTAAAGCCAGCTCTTGTCAAGCTGCGAACACTGCTGTGTGACATGGTTGCGACTGACGCCATCCGTCACTTTCTGCGATTGCGCACGTGTAGCAAGCAGTGTATCGTTTATATACCACCGCACCTGCGCTCTGATGCGCATGCTCGCGAACTCGTTCCGGAGTGCTCGATATCACAAAGAGGCGACGCTATACGACTACGGCGGACAGACAACCGTAAAATCTTCGTCGAAGACACGAATATGCAGCGTGCGGGCCGCTTCATCACCGAAGTGCTCAGGAAGTTAAAGTACACAGAGGAATTCGTCGACAAGGTAAAGTTCTTGCCTTAGTAGGCACCACGACTCCACCACGGGGACGTAGTGGTTTTGGTGCTCGACTGCCGATTCGAAGGTCGCGGGATCGAATCCCAGCAGCGTCGGCTGCATTGCGATGGAGGCGAAATGCTAGAAGCCCGTGTACTTGGATTTTGTTGCACGTTACAGAACATCAGATGGTTGAAATTTCCGGAGCCCTCCACCGCGGTGTCTCTCATAATCATATCCTGGTGTCGGGACACCCCAACAATTATTAGCATGTCACCATGCAAATGAGAAAGTTTGTAGAATGGTGGTGAAAGGGAATCAACTCGGCCCTTTTTGTTCTTTTTTTTTTTCTTTTTTAGCCAGCGAAATAGTTCCTCCAAATTTGACAACATGCTGAGAAAGCTGGCGGAAGAATTTAAACCTTAAAATGTGCTCCCATGAAATGGTAAAGCACAAAAAAGCACTCGATAGTTATGCTAGTACAACCAACTAGTTTCGAGTGGTGTAGAAGTGGCCGACCATTTTGTGCGAGAGCGACTCTATTCGACATTTACCGAAGACGGATGCAACTTTACGCATACGATGAGTTAACAAGAACTGGCACCAGTTTCAAATCCTGACGCTGTTTGCCCAACAATCCGTTCCCCACCTAATCCTAAATGCACCGAGAGCCATCCTATTCTATGAGATAAAGGTTTAATTAATTTAGCTGAAAAAGTTAGATCATTTTTGGCACTCGTTTTCTCTTCTGATACGTCCTTGTCTGTGCGGCCAGATTTTTCAGTGAAGTGTTATTTGTTGTCATTCATTTATGTTATGATTCATGCAAGCCATATAGAACGTCCGCCTAAACGTTTAGCTCCAGAATTTCAAGTGTATTCCAAAATCGAAATATGCAAGTCTGAAATAGACTCCCATAAATTAATGTTATTAGAACATTCAGTCGCATCAACTATTCGAACGTGCGAGAGTACATAGGCTAATTAAACCAGCCCGCTATTAAAAAAAAGGCTCGCGTCTATGGTTCATTGATCTTCAATAGCCCGTTCTAAGCCAATAAAACTCTCTTGGCTTTTTGCTCCTTGCTTATTTCCGAGCCATCTAGAGAAAGAAACTTCCAGGTTTCTTTTTATTGGAGATGAGAAAACTCCGATTATCCGGCGATGATTTTCGTTTCAACCGTATGCTGTTCCACCCATCGGGAAACCTCTTCTTTGCGTGACGAGAGGCAGGTTTTTTTTTTTGTTGTTGTTGTTGTTGTTGACAAACGAGGAATTCCGTGAAGAAAGTGCCCTTTGAGGCAAGTGACGCTTAAATTTTTACGTAAGCTATTCATATGAAATAAGGAATTATGAGAAAGTCTCATGAAACTTGCGAGAAATGCTAAACGAAACCGCAGAAGGTACAAACATGTCCCTACCAACAAGTTACCCGCCCTTGATGACGCGTGTAACTTATTCAAGCAATTACACATATGACATTTTCATATATCTGTTTTTACAAATACATTCGTAAAGTAATAAATAAAATATAATAAAATCCGGTATATCTATTCTAAGTTGGTCTGGTGTTGTTAATGCAGCTGCCTGGTCTGCTTGCGTCATTGCGCAATAATCGCTGTATCTCTTTTACGTATACCCTCTTTTATTTTCAATTATTTTTAAATCATTATGCATTTTTTTCAAAATATTATTAGTATGTTCATACAACGAAGTCTTGGCGAATCCCATAGAATGGGTATGTGCCACATTGATGAGAAAATGAACATATCCCTGAGTCGCAGTGCGTATCTTATACCAAATAATAACACAAACAATTCGTCGGATATCCGATTTCTAATGGCGATGAGGGCTGAGCATCATGGACACGAATAGCTTTATATTCTCCTGTTCAATTTCAATCCGCGTCCAGCAATAGCCTGATGAGCAAAATGAGGCGGCCTCCATCCCGAGTCCCAGCCCCGTATCCAAGTCTTTTTTTTTTTTTCTACATAATGCTAGAGGCAAAATCAATTTTGGTAGCGTAAAACGCGCCTTTGCTGCCATGCTTTGACAACGCATACTCGAACGAAAGCCGCTGCGGCGTCACGAAATATTGATCATTTGATTAAAATCGAACGGAGAAAATCGCCAAAAAGCAGCCAAATAGCCAATACGTTTGTCAGCCGCCACGGGCCTAAAAAAAGTATCCAAATTTGCGCAAAGTAGCCAAACCTGGCAACCTTGGTCTCAATAACGATTTGAAGGAACTTTCGAAACTATACCTCAAAATAAGAACAACATTTATTTTTCGCCATGCTTTTGTATCGACAATCGCCGCTAAAACTAGGTGGAAGTAGTAAAAACTGCTGTGGCGTCTCCGTGATATCCACACCGTACGGTGCGAGCGTATGTCATGGTTTTATTAGGCTGTTCTTTTAGAGTGCCTTGGTCGCGTTGAAAACTTCACTAATGGAAGAGTAGCTAAGGATGACTATTAGCGCAGGTGGTATGCTCTTATACGAAAAAAAACATCCCTCGTTTACTGGATTACCCGTGAAATACAGCTTTTAAACCTTCGTAGTGCGGAAAGCACAGTTTCAACTCCGGTACCACAGGATTGTGGTTTTAGTTTCACAAGTACATTGCCCATAGCCGTGCACACGGGGGGTCACAAGCGGGCCTATTACGCCAGTGATAATGGCAACCAGGGTTGCCGTTGGGTGGACATGAAAAGGCGCCAGAACTCACGCGAAAAGTAGCCAATATAGCCATGTCATTTGATATTATCGCCAAATTTCTAGCCAAATAGAACAGAAGCGGTATTATCAACAGAGTCTTTACTATTGATGAATAAATAAAACCATTTTGAATAAGTAAAGCCACAAGTTTAAAAAAGAGCCATGGCGCCAACTGGGAATTTTCGACGCCAATGGGGTCCAAAAGTAACCAATTTGGCGCAAAGTAGCCACCAACGGCAACCCTGATGGCAACCGGAGGCCCCTGATGTTTCATTACGACAACTGTTTAGTTCCCATCTTTACTCCCGGAAAGCCAGATACCAAATGCATGACATTGTGTGAAGGACGTGGCTGCTTCACTTTCATTTTTTCGATCCATTTCGAAGCATGCTGCCTTTCCTACTCGACCACCCTGTGAGGAAAGCGGGGCGAGGCGGAGGTCGCTGCGATGAAGCTTTGCCCCTCCCCTAATGCTGAACCCTGCGCATGCGTGTGGAAATTGCCATAGCTCTTCTTAAAGGGGCCATGACACCCAATTTCCGATCATAATCTGTGTTATGTGAGTTAATCCTTCAGCATTCACAAATAAGCTGGCGAAATTTCAGCGCATTAGGTCGAGCTCCTAATTTATTATTGAATATTTTTGTAAACACGGGAGTGGCCTGAGAGTCCGGCAACACTGGCGCACTCGCGAGTCGTGACGTAACAAGCAGCTGGCTGTGCGAGCGTCTGCATTCCGACGAACGATATCGTTCCGTCGTTAGCTGCGCGTGAAATCGAGATATTTTAGCTTTCTTCTGCTTGGCACTGAAATTGGGCGATTTACAGCGGCTGAAGCTGTGGTAGAAGACGACGGCACCACTCCTTGCTACACGTGACGTCACAGGCGCCATGGCAAAATGGCGGTCGCCGACGGTGGGCGTGATTTACAGCCGGCGACTTCTACGGTCTGTTTTGCACTGAAATATTCTATTACGGCCCAATTTTCATATTCGTATAGGCGTAATAGACCCTCTACTTCCAGCTTTCGCTGAAAAGCACAAATTGTTGGGTGACCATGTCATGGCCCCTTTAACGGACACCAGTTCTTCCATACAAACTGCACCATGAGAAGTTGCTTGTGATATAACTACGGCTGGGTATCCTCTATGCACAGGTGAAGCCAACGTCTTCGACTGGCGATGGAGAAGTGGTGTACGAGCTTCGACTCGAGAAAGAGCACTGCGACTCGCACGGCCATCTGCACGCTGGCATGGCCTTCGCCCTGGTGGACCTGTACACATGGACGACGGCATGCACGCGGTACGACCCGGACACGCCGTTCGTCAGTCTAAACCTAAAAGCCAGGTATTGAATAACACAGTGCATATGCGTGCGACTATATGTCATAGTAGCGTGCACAACTGCGCTACTTGGTTGATCTATAGGGTAAAAACATCTCAAAACGATGACAACGCGAGAAGGACGACACAGGACAGGAACTGAGCTAACAAAATAATGATAGTTGCTGGCAGTTACGTAAATCCACAAGAATCAGGGGATGGGGGTGGGGGTTGCACACATCTTACCATGGTGGTCATTTAGTTTTTTCGTAAATATAGGTTTTATATTTGATTACATATAGCCTAAAATCATGCTCCGAACTCAAAACGATGACAACGCGAGAAGGACGACACAGGACAGGAACTGAGCTAACAAAATAATGATAGTTGCTGGCAGTTACGTAAATCCACAAGAATCAGGGGATGGGGGTGGGGGGTTGCACACATCTTACCATGGTGGTCATTTAGTTTTTTCGTAAATATAGGTTTTATATTTGATTACATATAGCCTAAAATCATGCTCCGAACTCAAAAAGAAAACGAGCATGTACCTCGGCGCGCGGCCAGGGAGCTTGACCTAGAAGCACTGAGCAGCCACTATTTAGCAACTTCTAGCTAGAGTTTGCTTTTCGACGAGTGCGTGATAATTATCGGTCAAGAAATGCAAGTAGCGTGTTTAAAAGATAAATCTCAGGCCATGGGGAGGGGGGGGGGGGAACCCGCTTGCAAGTGTCCCCCCCCCCCCCCCCCGCATGAACACAAGGCGGGTTAGGATGCCTCTGACCCCCCGATGATCTACGCCACTGATTGTTGGTTTAAAGTCCCAAAACCACGCTATGCTTATAAAGGACGCCGTAGCGGAGGGCTCCGGAAATTACAATCACCTGTGCGGTTCTTTAACCTGCACCTTAATCTAAATACACGGGCCTCGAACATTCTCGCCTCCATCGAAAATTCGGCCGCCGCAGCCGGGATTCGATCCCGCGACCTTTAGGTCAGCAGTCGAGCACCATAACCTCTATGCCACTGCGGCGGGCACCAGTTCAGCAATGCGAAGAAACAAAAATTACACCATCTCCCGGATGTGAAGCAGCATTGGGGGGTGCACACCAAGTTTCCGTTTACGTTCACTCGGCCGTCGAAGCCAAGCGTCGGCGTCGAGCTACCACTTCCGCTACAGAGAGACAACGCGAGTCTGCGGCGAGGGTAGCGAGGCTTTCGAGACAACTGCAGCGACCGGGAACCGATTGAGCGACCGATTCAAGCGAGACTTCCTCGAGCGAGCGCACGCGCTTATATGAAATGGGGGGAGGGAGAGGAGGGAGTGGGTTTACAGGCTGTAGCGCGGGGGGGAGGAGAGGAGAGAAGGAAACCGAACGCCTGCGTAAAGGAGGAGAGCGGGAGAGAGAGTAAGCGCATGCGCAGTAAGTGTGGTCAGGACGCACACCACCACCACCGGATTGAACTCCGCTCTAAGCTGCTTCGCATCTAAAACACGACCCGCAATGTCTCTCCCAGGTTCCTCTCTCCGGCGATTCTTGGGGACGTCATCCTCATGGACTCCCGCATCGTCCACGCAGGAAGAAAGGTCGTCTACGCCGAGCTGGACATTCTCGACAAAGCCACGAAGCGTCTGCTGGTTCAAGGCTCACACATGATGTTCATTTTGTCAAGGCCTGCACATCGTGCTCGTTAAAAATTACTGGGCCCAGTAGGTGAAAAATTCGTGAACCGGCGTTGTGTGCCGGAGCCGACGTTTCGACAAGCGGAATTGTCTTCTTCAAGGCTGCAGCCTTGAAGAAGACACGGCTTGGTATCTCTTCAAGGCTGCAAGGCTGCAGCCTTGAAGAAGACGGGTCCGCTTGTGGAAACGTCGGCTCAAGCGCACAACGCCTGTTCACGAATTTTTCATTACAAGCTTCCATCTTCCCCCGACTCCAGCCGTATTTTTTCAGGGGGGGGGGGGGGGGGAGGGAGGGCAGGAGAGTATTACTGGGCCCTTATTCAAAAATTCCAGGAATATGTGTTAGGTTAAGGAGGTTCGTAAAAGAATAATTCAGCCATTCCTGACGCTGTACATATCATTATCGATGTCGGCTGGCCAATGACAATAAAGCACTCGCGAAAGTGAAGTCCTGCGGATGCGGCCCCTCCTTTCTGATAAAGAAAGCGCAATTCTTGCTTTTTCGAAATCATCTGTTATTGAATGCGGAGCGCATTCGTAATCATTTCCTATTTTAGTGTCAGGAACAACGCTCTTGTTCGTCCTTCGGGCGCTCGCGGTAGAGCACTTCCAGCCATAGGCGGAGAGTACGGGGGGCTCGGGGGGCTCGGCCCCCCCCCGGACGGCTTCAAGGGGGGCAGAGCACCCCCCCCCCCCCCCGGCGTCTGCCCGGGATATTTTTTAAGAGCTCGGCTTAGGTCCCCGTCCATTGACAACGAGCGTTTGGCCTCCTGTCTGGCAGCTATTTATTTAACAGGGGGGCTGTTTATGCCCGCTTTTTCATTTCAGGCTTTTAAAATTCCGATTATGGACCAGTGACAAGTGAAACACTCAGTTAATAATTCTCCGCAAAGAGATTTGTATGTGCAGAATATGTTGTGTTAACAAACAACTGAGGCGACCTCTTATTGTTCTATAGTGGTAGAAAATTGTATTTTCTACCACCTGAGAATTATTTTTGGCCATGACAAATTGAAGATTAAAGCTTCCTGTACCAGCATTAGGCCACTGTCTTACGTTTGGTGCACGTTTTAACAAAGTAATGCATGTCAATAAAGAAAATAGGCGGGTCCCACTCATTGTGGGAATCGATTTTATGTGATGCAGTCGCCGAGTAGCAGCTTATACGGCATTTTTCGCTTTGAGCCAAGCGTTGCGAGGAGGATCGATGTCTTTGTGTAAGTTGAAAAATAAATCGGGAGTCATCACAAGAGATATTCATACAGATATCGCGGTGTCGGCGCCAAAGAGAATAAGGTGGTATTAAAGTCCTGAATTATATTCTTTAATTTAGGAGGCGGACATGCTCTCTCTCTCGATATATATATATATATATATATATATATATATATATATATATATATATATATATATATATATATATATATATATATATATATATATATATATATATATATATATATATATATGAAGCGACAGGGAGAACAATGTAGAAGAGCAAGCCGGGCCCCGCCCCCCTCCGGCAAAATGAAACCTCTCCGCCTACGCTTCTAGCTTTACGAATGTTCAGAAACATTATTGCAACGAACTGAAATCGATGGTTCTGGGTCAAGTCAAGTGTTACATAGGATACACATAATATCGGAGTACAAGATTATCTAAAATAAGGACGAATTGTGAGCAGCTGGGACCATGGCGGCACCTCGCGGCGCAGCTCATAACCACTCACTTCTTTTTGCGTGGCCTCTGCCATCCACTTCGGCAGCGCGCGAAACACAAAAGTAAAACCCAGGGCGAGTGTCATTGCCAGACAATTTTTTCTCGCTTTGTATCTCTCTCGTTATTTATTTCTTTCTTTTTCTTGCTCTTTCCATTTTTCTTCATATTTTTCTCTTTCTCTCTTTCTATTTCGTGCTTGCTTCCTCTTCTTTTCTTATTTTTATACGTGGTTTTGCCTACGTTACGCCAAGCACACAAGTTTTTTTTTTTTTGCTGATGATGATAACTGATCATCATCAAGGCGCTCAAAGAACAAGAGGAAAAAGACTTCTCCTTGGCGCAAGCGTGCGCTCAATATGCTAATGATGGAGCGTTACGCCAAGCGACGACGACAGAATGCGACAGCCCGGCCCCCTACAGTGCTGCGCACTTAAAACACGTAACACGACAAATTTTATTATGTGATGATCACTAAACTAAAAGTATGAATGTAATATTTTGTTTTGATAAACTATTGTACATACTTTGACATGTGTATGTATACTTATACGTGTGTGTATATATGTGTGAGAATTCTTGTCTTTGCCCTTCTGTTCTTTCAGTATGCACAGCACATAATTATTTACCATCGTTATATATAACATAAACGTTGTTTTACATGTATTCGCTTGTTTTAGACCTTTATGACGTGCCTGTTTTTTTTTTTTCGACTTTTGTTTTCACTTCATCACATAATGTTTTGTATCATGGATCCATTACTACTACAAGCTGACCTGGCTATGGATCCAGATATATATTTTTGTACAATTTCTGTTTTGCAATAAAACATTCTTCATTCAACTTCGTGCTGATTGGTGAGTGTAACGTAAACCTGAACGCTGCATATTAATAGCGCAGGACATTATACACGCATAAGTTCTGTAGGGGCAAATTCGATAATACGGCAACTACGTATTTCGAACTAGTTTGCACACTAATTTGTTCACATAGAGAGCTGGAGAATCCACTGCGCATTTTTATTGCTTACGCTGTACCACGCTGCGCATATTTCGCACCCTTCCTTTAAAAAAGCGCACTTTTTATCTCAGCTATACTTCTCAATAAATTAAAACAACTCTAGGTGCGTTCATAAGTTACAGCCCGAGCTTGGCCTATGGTTCAAACTTACTTCGAAATCGTGCCTGTCAAGCGCGTTTTTAAAGGCGAATTGCACGCTTCATCAAAAGCGAAAAATTGGGAGTCGGCGTCAACACGAGTGATGCAAAAAAGCGTCATGATGTGATGACGTCACAACATGATGTCATCATGACGTCACGTCCGGTCAACTTTTCCTAACGTCACTATGGCGTCGACGCATGACACCGTCGCTTGGTCGAAGGTGGGCCGCGCGATCACGGAGGCGATCACGGAGGCTGTGCAAAACCGGATGAGGTACGGGAAGCTTGCAATGCCACCGATCCTGGAGGCAGTGCTAAACCACGTTAGGCGCAGAAAGCTTTCGAAGTGGGCTGGGGGAGGCTCAATACATTAAAATGAAAAGAAATAGATGTATTTCGCCTTCTATAGACTATTTTACCTCAGACATATGGGCGCCGCCATATTGGGCTGTTAAGCCGACGTTTTCTTGTTTTTTTACATCGCGACGTGAATTAATAAGGCCATGAAACATCGTATGCAGCAACCCACCCATTTTCATGCTTACGCGTCTACCGTAACACTGTTCGTTTAGTTGTTAAAGATGCAAAACACAAAGATTAACAGCCCAATATGGCGGCGCTCATACCCATTCGAAAAATGGTCAATACACGGCGACAACTTATCTTGACATTGGAGCGAAGGCTACGGAGGCGGGGCCTCCACACATTCCTGTTGCTCCGCAAGTATAGTACGGCAGCTTGCGGTTACTTTCGGTTTTGCTCGCTCACATCGTCAGCGCGTTTAGAAAAACATAGACATGAAAATTATGAGTGGAAGAAACATTTCGATTGTTCAGTGTCCTATTCTAATGTCCCATTACGAGTATATTTTTCTTGGAGAACTAAACAGCGCGTTTGGGGACGCACACTGACGTCACGGACGCCATGTTTCCTTGGAAAACGGGTGGGCTGAAAAGGTGGTGCTGTCTAAGAAATGGAAAGAAAAGGAAGGCATTCTTGCAAGGTGAACAATAACTGCATTTTACCTACAATTTCCCACCACTGTTTCAGTCTCATAATAAATAAAGCAGTGTTTGTTTCAGCAAGGCAAATGAGAAAATTATCGGTAAATTTAAGTACTATCTTTTGGCGCTGTAACAGGCATGCGATTTGGTTCTGTAGCTTCCACAGTGCTGTCAAGAAAAGTTGTCGCCTAGTGTAGTCGTCCTCGGCGAATTCATGAGGGACCCTGTGAGTTTGGTTGACACCTTACGTCTCTTTCACCCGCAACCGAGGTCTAGCTGTTATGGTACTCGACTTCCTACCCGAAGGTCGCGGGATCGAATCCTGGCGGCGGCCGCATTTTTGACGAAGGCGAAAAATTCTCAAAGCCCGTGTACTTAGGTTTAGGTGCGCGTCAAAGAACCCCGGGTGGTCAAATTTCCGGAGCCCTTCACTACGGCATCCCTCATAATCATGTCGTGGTTTGGGACATTAAACCCCAACAATTATTATTATTAAGTCTTTTAAGCACCCTTTCAGATCCCAATTTCGCGACATTTGAAGCCTCCATATTCAGCTGAACTTCTGCCTTATTCGTGACATTACACTAACAGTCAGGTGCACAGGTTCAGGCAGAAAATTCACAAGTGAGCCTTTCTGAACGACTTTGATTTGAACGTCGTGCGTGTGCGTCCATGTGTGTGTGTGTGTGTGTGTGAATTTTTTTTTTCGCTTTTATTTTATCTCTCTCTCTGTCCTCTTTACAAGCCCTATTTCCCCACCCCTGTGCAGGGTAGCAAACCGGTTACTGTACCAGGTTAACCTCCCTGCTTTTCACTTTTCATCTATTTCTCTCTCTCTCACAAGTGAGTCTTTGATCATGATACTCCTTCAAGTAACGAAGCTATCAGCGCGATGTTAACGACAACAAAGTTCTCGACGAACAATTTATCACTCTATTAAACTGAAATCCAGTGTTCCACCTTATAACGTCCATTTAAAACACGTTTCGGCTCGACCTCAACACTCTACGACCCGCTTATCACACGAGTCTACTACGTTCGGCGCGCTTCGCAGCCAGGCAGCTTGCCGGAAGTACGCGGCAATACTCGACTTGCGGGGTATTATTTTTTTTTCGCCGCGGAGTCCCAACCAGCGCGCCGCGACGCTCGTTACGTTTGGCTCATTTAACAGCGCAGTTCATCTTGTCAGTTGCAGTCGACGACCGCAATTTTTCGGAGACCCCAGCACGACGGAATCTCCATTATCAGGCTGTACGGCCGGCACAATATAGTCATGCGCCACGAGGAAGGAATGTTTGAGCGGCGACTGAAGTTTCGGCTGTGGTGCGGCTTCTCTTTCAATTCTTTCTTCCGTCTTTTCCGAAGACAGTGTGTTCCTATACAAGCCCTTTCCGAAAACATTCTGCAGCGTCTACATCCGATTTCTGGACGAAATAAACAGCAGGTAAAAAAAAAAGCAAAGATCACGCACTTCCTTTTCCGAGTTCCGGGTACTCAATTCATTTCCGCTTACATGTTCCAGTCCCTCAATCTACTTCCGTTTTTCACTCCTGGCCTCTTAAGTCACTTCTGGTTTTCACTTCCGGCCTTAGGTAACTTTCAATTTCTGCTTCCTTTCAATTTCTACTTCCTTCAAGAAGACAGGCAGATTGGGTGAACTGGTAGGTTTCCATGATCAGAACGTAAAACAGCGCTCAACACACAGGACGAAAGCAAGAAGAGACACACTCGGCGCTGCGAAAACTGCGAGAACCGGCTTTGAAAACGCGACAGCCTGTTTTGCCGAAGCATGTAACGTGGTGACTTCTTCCCTCTCTCTGCGCAGATACTGTGTTTTTATTGGTCTTCTCCACAAAGCTTCTGTATATATATTGCAATTCCCAGCAATAAAGCAGTAGTTGTTAGATCAGCGCCTTCGTCTGTCTTTCTTTCACCCTCCCGTGTACAGCGCTGTTTCTTCCCGTCTTAATCTACTTCCGAACTCATGATTAAGAATACAGCCCCGCAACTTTAAGGAAGTGAGTTTCGCTACTAGGGCGAAGCAATGAATGCGATAGCAACAAATTCAAATATAACGCTAGCCGCCAACTCCATTAAGATCCGATGTGGTGTAACCCTACAAAACACAGGCGTAAGGGAAGACAGTCGCTTCAGGGAGCGAATCCGTTTTCGTGCTGTGTGTCGCTTAGACGCGCAACAGCATCGCACGTACTACAAGGGTATGAGCTGTCTACTGATCTCAGTTGAGAGGACGCGCGCACGACCTTGCCCTTTTCATCAAGGTTCGCAGTGGCTGCCCGAGTGACGCACCCCCCCCCCCTCCCTCCTGGTAACCCTTCATGCTCGTCCACCCATCTGAGCCGACCCCGCGTTTAATCTCTGCTTAAGCCCCGCCCGTCTGCAGCCTTGGGAAGCTTTCACTCGCACACAGAACGTACGAGGCGCGGGGTGATGTTATCGATTTGTGCTTTACACGGAACATGACGGCGACGGCGACCAGTGACTGACTTTTTGCTTTAAACCCCCCCAGGCGAAGTCGTAAGAATGACGGCCATGTCTGAAGCACTGTTTATACACAATGTATATGCGAGTCAAAACAAGAGACGCCCTGACGTCGCATTTCTGAAGCCAGAAGTGCAGCCATCTTCTTCTGCATCTCCAGCGATCATCACCATAGTATGGGCACGAACTTTTATTAGATGTGAAGCATCTTATGGCGAAGCTTAATCCGGTGGTGGTGGCGGTGGTGTGCCGCGTGGCCTCCTTACTGCGCATGCGCAAACCCTTTAAAAAAATAAAATAAAAAACCTCCTCTCCCCCTCTCTCTCCTCTAGGCATCTCTCCCCGCGGCAACCACACCCTCACTGCGCATGCGCCTCCCCTCTCTCCCCTCGTACGCTCCCCCCCCACTCTCTAGGCATCCCTGCCCGCGCCGTCCACACTCCCACTGCGCATGCGCGTCCCCCCTCTCTCTCTCCTCTCCTACGCTCCCCCCCTCTCTCGCCTCGCGACGCCGACGCAGGCAGCGTCTGCTAGCGAGTTTCTTGGTTGAAAAACCGACTGCTCGCGCTGCACAACCGTTCACTGGCCACCCCGTATATATGGCAATGGATCTTGACCTGCAAGGTGGTGCCGGTGGGAGATTTCTCCTGTGCGTTGTTGAACAATTAAATTCGCAGCGTGCGCGTTAACTAAAAGCGCACTGCGGGTCTCCGTGTCCAGTCGGAGTCTTCTGTCTCTCATTGCCCATTAGCAGCGATTGGCATGTTCCAGTAGGAAACACCGCTCCATCACTGCGTGCTTTGCGCCTCCCCAGTTTTCTCTCCTGCGCAACGCTGCGATGAGCGCCAGCGTCAACGCCACCGCCAGTGTAAGCGTTAGCGCCCGCTGCTTCACATCTCCATATGGTTCCCTTTAGCCGGAGATGGTGTAATTTTTCTTTAAATTTGGGAGAGCAGTCGACAGTGTGTATTGTTAAGTGCGTTGGAATGAAATATATACCAAATTCCTGTAAACATTTTAGTCCAGGAGCCGCACCCCCTGGTTCTTCTTTTCTTTCTCTTCCGTGGCTTGTTGAATAAGACGACGAAGACTCACGCCTCGATTGCGCAAGAGCCTGCGTTGCTGGCTCGCACTTGTACCACATAAATCACAGCGCCAGGACAAGACATTCAAGCGCACGCACCGCGCCGAAAGCACGACGTGTATCGCGGACGGTATGTTAGGAGCCCACTACCAAATTTTACTCAGTGAACTTACTGGAGTTGTGCAGCAGCCATAACCAAACTAGGGAGAGTGACAGGCGTGGTCGCTATATCCTGAGCCCCTGTTCCCTGTTACTTTATAACGCGATAGCGTTAAAGAGCTCGTTTCGCAGAAATTCTGGAGTTGGTGTCGGCGTCTTTGGTTGTGAGCGAAAAATTGGCGTGACCGAAATTTCTAGCTAGATGCAAATAAAATAAATAATAAAAAAATCTGCTGCGCTAGTGTGTATCCAACGCAGGCCAGGTGTTCAACCACATGGTCACGCCAGTGCTCGGTACTGCATCGGAAAAAACTTGTATACAAACGTGCTCTTGAGCTAGCAGCCTCCTTAACGCATTTGATATTGCGTAGCATATGCGTAGAACTTCACTAAGTGTCAAAACATATGGATTGCGTAACGAGTAGCTTGTTTAAAGGCCTACCCATTACAAAGCCCGCAAGCATAATTAATCATCAGCAGCAGCAACAGCATCAACAATGTGGGCAGATGTGCAGGTGTGCGTGTTTCCTTACGGACGCATGGGTACATAGCCAATTGGCAGAAGGAAGAGTCATGGCGTGGTGGGTGATTAGCGAATCTACTTTCCGTAGGGATTCTAGAATAGTTTGAAAGGGTCGATGTTACGCGCACAGATGTTCCTTTCCCAGCATGGTTGAGGTGCCTACCTAGAAACGAAGCTAGGCTAGCGATTCAGAAGGCAATGCGAACTGGGCCCAGTTGCGCTATCGCGTTGTACTCTTGCAGGCAAAGCGCTAGAGTCTCCAAATTTTTTATAATATATACTCCCAAGATGAGGACCTACAGTATCAGATTCTTCCACAAGATGACTCGGCCCAACTCCTCGCCCCCCTCTCCCGCTTCTTGGAGAAATCCTCTACCCGCCTCTAGTCAACGTGTGAATGAATGACCGTCTTTAGCCCGTGGACTTGCACAGAACTTTCCCTTGCATAATCCCTTGTTTGACGCAACGCCGCGATCACTTCTAACGTTACATTTATCCAATCGCAAGCCTGCTTCCTGTGTCTTCATTTCCACCCGCAATAGTTCTGGCGAGCGCCACTACGCGTTGATGCGGTCAGCACCGATGTATAGGCGCTTCAAAAAAAAAAAAAAAAGTGTTGGAGGACCCCTTTAGGACACTTCCTTGCTAGGTCGCGAAAACGTTCGAGTGGCCATTCTTTACCAAAGTATATTTTCCATGGAGTTCGAGCCGTTTATCGCTGTTTGTACACCAATTTTCTTTTCTGTACGCCAACGTTTTGTTGTGATGATAGCTGTAGGTCGTTGAGTGTTGTGCAGCACGAGCGCACGAGTCTATGGGGCGCACGGTGGATTTAGAACGCGCTCAATTGCTTTGAACGATAACGCAGCATTCCGATCATGCCGCGCTTTCACCAGATCGTTGCTAACACCCTGAAGAAACTGAAGTACGCTAAGAACTTCACTGACAAGGTATGGTCCCATTCTCCATTTCTCAATTCCTAAACTAAGAGTTTGCGTTTGCGTGCGACTTCATTTTCCTAGGAGTATGTAAATAGTCGCAGCTCTGGGAATGTTCCATTAGTAGGGCAAACCACTGATCGTGCCGGTGGCTTCAGTTAACGAACATAAGTGGGATATGCAGGTATGGTTGCTTGCTAATCAAGGCACCGCTGTTTTATCCGTTGGCCAACATCGCCGGGTTCAGAGAGCAATGCGAGGTTTGTATTGCAGGGACAGCTCACTGCCCTGTTGACGTCTTCTTTTTCTGAACACGGAATCACATCTACTAGTGTATAAGCCGCCTGCGTGTGTAGCCCGAACGCCCCACGTCCCTAATGCACTCGCCTAAGACGACTGGAAGGCGAAAGCCGTCTTCTTTTTCTTTCCAGTCGATGCATTGATTCTGCCGTGGTTTTTTTTTGACTGCCTCCAAGACCGGAGGCACCTCACCTCGTTTTACATTGCCTCCGTGATCGGCCCACCTTTCACCAAGCTACGATGTCACGTGATGACGTCATCATATGACGTTACGTCACGATGACGTCTACTGACGTCACAACTTTTGGCGCTTTGTGACGCCATATGGTGACGTCATCAGGCGACTTTTTTTATGCATCACTATGTTAATGCCGCCGACGCGGTACGCCGGCCAACTTTTGCGCTTGATAAGGCATAAGGCCTTCGCCTTTAAATACAAAGCAAAAATTACGGGCCCTTCCCCTATCGGGAAAATGAGGGCAAGCGACGCTTGGCGTGGTTGACCCACTACTTTTTTTTCTTAATATCCATTGTGCAATGCTCCCTCTTAACTTTATCCTTCCTCCATTCCGGGAATCGGACCTTCACTCACTTGCTTAGCAGCGCAACACTTCTCTTGTTACAGGCAACAACGACGGTCGAGCTTTCATGTTCAGGCAACAATGAAGTGTGGCAGCGTGCAGTGACCCGCGACCTCGATAAAAGATCAGACTGTCATATCAGAAACGGCTGGTTACCAACAAGTCAAAATGGCTGATTGGGCGAGTTATTGATTCATGACAGTTGAAGTACGAGCGCGTAACTTAAACAAGAACTTAGGAAGATTTAGGACATGTGCTTGTCCTTGTCTTCCTGAGTCACTGTTTAAGGTACGCGCTCGTTTTTAAGTATTACTAAAAAAAGCCCACAATCGATCGAAGGCATCAATTATTGGAAAACGGCGCATACAAATACAATGTGACCGGCGTATCTTCCAGGATACGCCGGTCACAGCGAGTGCGCATTACTGCGCACTCGCCGGCACCGGATTTTCCGCGTACGACGCCGCCATGAGAACCTGTAACTAAAAAGGTTTTCGCTAGGGGAAAAAAAGAAGAAAAAAGAAAAAAATCACGCCATATCCACGAAGTGAATGATGATGAGTGGGCGAAGCTCGATCGTTTTCATCAATGGCAGAAAGAGAATGTGTGGTCTGGAAGGCGCTTATACTTCATGGTCATCAGCGTCATCGTTATCATGTGTAGTGGGTACATTCCACTATACTGGAACGCGCTTATACTTCATCGTTATCACGTGTAGTGGGTACATTCCACTATACTGCGTCAGTAGTAGGTAGGTAGGTAGATAGCCACGTATAGTGAAATGTACTACCCACTCCACGTGATAAAGAGGACGATGACGCAGTATAGTGGAATTTACCCACTACACGTGATAACGATGAAGTGTAAGCGCGTTCCAGTATAGTGGAATGTACCCACTACACGTGATAACGATGACGATGACGCTGATGACCATGAAGTATAAGCGCGTTCCAGACCACACATTCTCTTTCTGCCATGGATGAAAACGATCGAGCTTCGCCCACTCATCATCATTCACTTCGTAGATATGGCGTGATTTTTTTGCCACTTAACCCTTTAATGCCTGGAATTATGAAGCCGCCGAACAAAATAAATACTGTTTTCATTTTCCAGCTTTAAATAGCAACCTTTAATTGATTCTGCACTTAAATTATCTAAAATGCAACTTTAATGCATAATCTTAGGTACCTCACGAATTCGTGATATGCCACAGAAACGAGGATCTCGCCAACAAAAAATACACTTCAAAACTATGTAACATGTTGTGTGCCACCTCCTGGGTGTGTACGCACCAAATAAACAAAATGATTGAACATTGCACTTACGTAAACTCAGGCGAGAAAAAACGAAAAAGTGAGAGCTGTCGCACGTGCCTTCGCGCTCTCCGCTATCAGCTACAAAACAATTGATTCTAGCATAGAATACCTTACTCAACACGGCGCAAGATTTTTTTCATTCTGAAAGTGCTGGAAAGAAAGAGACCCGGGAATGTGTTCATTCCAGAAGGGACACTCGACTCACCATGGGACAGAATAAAAGTAGAGACCGTGTACTGCGGACCACGCGGAAAAAACGACAACTGCGCGGCTATGTTCGTCTGTTGGCGCCTTTTTGCCATCATAAACAACATTCTTTTTTTTTTTTTTGCTTTCGTGTCGTAGATGCAGGTTGCGCACGTCTTTGTAATGAAATTATTTGCAGTTGCGTAAAAATTTATTTTTTTTAAATTTTATTTAGAAGAAACCTTACAGGCCCTGTCGGGCATTGAGTAGGGGGGGGGGGGGGGGGGGGCATTGATACAATAACAGGTGAAATACAACAGAAACCGCTCGAAAATACATTTAAAGCAACTGCACAGTGAAAAAGAACACGGGTGAACAAGCAGCGCAGTAAAACATGGTGAACAAGCAGACCAACAAAATAAATCAAGGCAGATTAAGTAAAAAGTGCGTACAGACGATACGGTACGGTACGAAGAACTTTATTTAAAGATCCGGAGAAGTGCCACCCCTTAGGGGTAAGTAAAAAGTGCGTACAGACGATCACGAAATATTTTATGATCGCTTATCGAAACAACTTCATCAGGAAGATCATTCCAGTGGGATATGGCACGAGGTACAGCTGATAAATTGAAAGCAGTAGTTTTACCAAAAATGCGCTTGAAACTAAGATGATGAATAAAAATTTATTGTGCACGCATTTACGACATTGGGGGGCCTGAGACGTGTTTTCGCCTGCCTATTTTTTGGCGCCTAAAACACGGTTTATAATGCTTTAAAATCCGGCTTCTATCAATTAGCGTTTATTCTCTCACGCGCGCGCGTTCCTACCGGCTGCTTAGAGCCTTCCGTGGCAGCGCGAACATCTCCGAGGCCATTGGGCGAGATGTGTTGGGGAGAGAGTTAGAGCCGTTTATCGCTCCGTCTCCCCCCTGTTTTCCTCTCCCTGAGCCAAACGCGTTGGTATGACTACAACTGAAGGTCATTGCCAGATGCGAAGCGCCAGCGCACGTGTGTTCAAGGGTGCGCGGTGGGTGTATAACGCGCTGGGAGGCTTTCGACGATGACGCCGCGACCCGACCATGCCGCGCTTTCACCGGATGATTATCAACGCCCTGAAGAAACTTGCCGGACACTGAGAACTTCTTTGACCAGGTATGACGTCTTCTTCCCAGTTTCACAGATTCAGATTTATTGCTTGGAAAAAAAAATAGTACTTACAAGATCACAAATATACACCCGAGTGTCCCATAGTAAAAGAATTGTAGTGGGACCCTCGGTTAATCATATAAACATTGATGGTATCAACTAAAACAACAAATTAACGCAATTACCGGTAAAATCAAACACATTAGATACATTATTAAACATTTCAGTTCCAGATCAGTTATATATGAAAAAGCACAGCAAAAGAAAGGTAATTACAAGTGGGGGAAAAAAAAGTTGACGGTGAAACAGCCCTGGTAAAAGTACGAAAATTAACATACTCTATTTTTAGAAAATTCCCTTTTCCCTTTTCCTGCCTGTGTATTAACGTTTGCATTTACATTAACCGCCAGGCTTCTTGGGCCAATCGCCCCAGAGTGGATGGGAGCCAGATCTAAGGAACAAGCAGGAAAGCAAGTTAATGCAGGTTGTAATGCCTCTAAGGTCATTTTTTAAAGGTCTGTGGGAGAAGCACAAGATTTGTTATCTTAAGAAAAATCATTCCGAAAGTGATATTGGAGTGAACGCAGACCTTTTTTTTGTTGCTTTTTTTTTCTCCGTTTCTATACTAGGAGTTTTCATTTGCGTGCAACCAAATCTCCGTAATATTTAAACAGTCCATGAATGTTGCATTCGCGGTGGCTTCAGTTTAACGCGGCTTTGTAGGATTTTAGCTTGCTCGCTAGCCCTTAGCAGTCACTGTTATATCCAGTCGGTTAGCCTCGTCGACTGTAAGTAATAGTAATTTCTCTTTCTAAATACAATACCACATATGCTCGTGTATAAGCCTCCCCCCATGTATGGCCCACACACCCATCTCTGGGTCACACAATAAAAGATGTGATAGCTTCGCACTGGTGACACCAAACCTGAAGGAAGAGCGGAGCTGGGTAGCCTCCCTTGTCTCTCCTTATTTTCGTTTCTTTGTTCTCTTTCTTTCTCTTTCTTGTATCTCTTTTTTGTATCTACTTCTTTCTATTTCTTTCTTTCTCTCCCTATTTTTTTCTCTTTGTTGCTCTTTCTATCATTATTTATCTTTCTTCTTTCTTTTCCTCTTTCTCTCTCTCTGCTTCTCTCTCTTTTTTTTCTTTCTCTCTATTTCTATCTTTCTTTTTCTTTCTGCCTTGTTCTCAGTTTTTTCTATCTCTTTTTGGTGTTTCTTTCTTTCTACGCCTTTCTCTGTCTCTCTATCTTTTTTACTTTATTCCCTTTATATCTCTCTTTCTTTCTATCTCTTCGTATCTCTTTGTCTTTCTCTCTTTCACGTGTTTCACGTGCTCCACTTCGCCGAGTAGAGTTTTCGTTTAACGCTCGCAGCTGCTGTGCTCAATAGTGGAGCTTGCACAATTTCTGTGACTCATACCCACCTGAGGAGCTTTGCACAACGGAGCAATAGCTTAAACAGTTGGAAGATGCACAGTCCCACAAAGTGCTACAGTTATATGGCGCCACTCGCCGCATGCAAGCGGGCTACAACCACTCGGCGTTTGCGCAAACCAGCCAATCAAGGCGGAATTTCGGCAACCTGCTACGAGCGGGTGACCGCGGGAAACCAGAAGCAACTCAGACAGGGAGCGAGAAACGAGCGTCTCCAGGGTTGCCGTTGGGTGGACATGAAAAGGCGCCAGAACTCACGCCAAAAGTAGCCAAAGTAGCCATGTCATTTGATATTATCGCCGAATTTCTAGCCAAATAGAACAGAAGCGGTATTATCAACCGAGTATTTACTATTGACGAATAAATAAAACCATTTTGAATAAGTAAAACCACAAGTTTAAAAAAGAGCCCATGGCGCCAACTGGAAAATTTTCGTCGCCAACGGGGTCCAAAAGTAGCCAATTTGGCGCAAAATAGCCACCAACGGCAACCCTGAGCGTCTCTTTAGCGAGTGTGCGATCCTGTACTCGTGGCGTTCGTTTAAGGAGGGAGGTTTCAAAAATAGACGCAGGGAGAAAGAGACAGAAATAACAAATGGAAGAAACAGATAACAAGATAGGACGCGAGGGTCCGATAATGCAGAGACAGATTCAGAGAAACCTAGGCATATAAAGATAAAGAGAAGAAAGGGAAGGGTTACAGAAAAAGACAGAAGGACAGAGAACGAAATAAACAGAGATAGAGAAACAGACGGAAAGCAGCAAACACAAAAAGAAGATACAAAGAAAAAGAGAGAAAGCATAGCTATGTATAATACAACATAGCAAGTATAGTTTGCCGTGTGGCGTGGAAAAGCTATCATCTGCATAAACCGGCACGCGCTCTCTTCGTTCTGTTCTTTAAATGGGACACTAACGAAAAAAACAAAATCCACGCATCTCCACGAAGTGAATCATGACGAGTGGGTGAAGCTCTGGGTATCGTATCGGTGAGTAACCGCGCGTTACCCGAGCGTTGCCCCATATAATGTAAATTGAGTAACATAAAGTGCATATAAAAATGTAAATTTATTTCGCCTTCCAGTCGTCTTAGGCAATTCAAGGAGGATTTAGAAAATTGCTGGAGTGGAGGATATGCCTCGAAAGGGAATCAAAGAACCCGCCATCTTACCGTTGTCAAGATACCATTTTAATATGGGTAAATTGTTGGGACATATAGTGCTCGACGTGCGGCTTTGTGGTTTCCTGGAGAATCCTCAACATCTAGGCACATTTTAGTAGATATCAATCATCAATACTCTCCTCGATTGGGTTATTTTCGCCGGGAACAGCGACCTCTTACCTTATAATTAGCCTATGTCTACGTTGAAGTCTATTGTAAAACCTTTTTTTTTGTGTGTGTGTGTCTCACATATATGTTTCGACTATAGCAACGGTTCTATACCGTGACCACAACGGGTCCTAAGGAGCTTCGCTTCTAAAATGATTTTTCGCGTATTACTATAGTACAGTTCTGCAATCCCGAAAACACCACTCTTACCGCAAGACGACCATTGGTAAGCGAGAAAACGCGCGAAAAGAAAGTGCAGGTGGAGACGCCACCTTGAGATTCCCGCACCAAGCACCGTGACGTCATATATTTTGATGGCGTCTACTAGGTCCTACATAGGTCCTAATCGGTAAAAATGAAGGACATTGCCATCTGTGGGAGCCATAGACCTAACATGCGAAGTTTCAGAAAATTTCATCGAGCCAATGTCGCGAAAATACGAAAAATACATTTTGCAGTTCACGACGTCACGCGCCGAAATTTCGGCGCGAAATTAAAAAAAAACTTCAGCCATGATTTTCTCCTCTAATGATGAACTTGCGATGGTTATGCTTACGACATTAGAGTTCTCAGAGTACACTTTATCAAACTAAACCAAGTCATTGTTTCACTTTAGCGTCCCTTTAACTGTGTCCTCTTCTTCCTCTTCTGATTCGCTCCCGGCTACCGTCGGATGCAATAACAACAATGAGCGAGAGATGGTACACTAAACCCGTCAGCAATCCCATAAATCGTACAGATTAGAAAATAAAATAAAAATAAAGATGGAGCAAGCATTCTGCATTATAAGTATAGCAAAGCGTGGGAAAGAGAAAGGGGAGAGGGTAAAAAGCCTAGCTAGCCAAGGACCAGCTAGGCGCTCAACAGCTCTGCTGTGACCCAGCCTTGCGTGACTTAATACAAGCTGCGCTATTATTATTATTATTATTATTATTATTATTATTATTATCATTATTATTATTATTATTATTATTATTATTATTATTATTATTATTATTATTATGCCGGGCAGAAAATTGCTTCCTTGTAGATGGGGCTTTGCTATCACGTAAAGGTTACGAAAATATATTCGAAACACCCCATTAGTATACAAGGAAAACGGTATTTGGTCCCTATAGGAGACCACAGCTTAGTGCTAATAAGTAGCAATATGATGTAGCTTAGGACTGCTATTTAATTTTACCTATTTGAACACATGGAGGCGTAAAGCTTCGTGATAGCGAACCAGACACTGGTTAGTGCGTTTCAAAGGCCCGAAAGAAACTTCTCGTGCGCATGACGCACAGCAATTCATTGAACTTCAATGGCATCCGTCTAGATATTAGACGATCTGTCGGTGCTATATCATAAGATTGCCTTATCCTCCTTTACTGCGCCTAAATTACTTTCGCCCACGTCTGCAAGAGCAAGCAGTCAGGCCTGCACTTCATTATAATTACCTTATAGCTCTGTCACGCACAGCGCAGCAAGCGCATTCAGATTCATCACAAGCAACACGCCCGCCATTGGAATCCCTTCCTATATTGTTACGCTCGAAGGACGCCATTAAGGATGAAAAAAAAAAAAACTGGGGAGGGGCGAAACATGTAGCGAAGGGTGTTTCAGCTCCACTAACGTGAAACCTGGGGAGGGGCGAAGCTTGCAGTGTTTTTTTGGAGAGATTTCTTGGATGAGGCACTAGTGGCACGGGCCAAGCCTGAAACCGGGCATCTGAGGAAGGGTGTTTCAGCTCCACTAACGTGAAACCTGGGAAGGGGCGAAGCTTGCAGTGTTTTTTTTGGAGAGATTTCTTGGATGAGGCACTAGTGGCACGGGCCAAGCCTGAAACCGGGCATCTGAGGAAGGGTGTTTCAGCTCCACTAACGTGAAACCCTGGGGAAGGGGCGAAGCTTGCAGTGTTTTTTTTGGAGAGATTTCTTGGATGAGGCACTAGTGGCACGGGCCAAGCCTGAAACCGGGCATCTGAGGAAGGGTGTTTCAGCTCTACTAACGTGAAACCTGGGGAGGGGCGAAGCTTGCAGTGTTTTTTTTGGAGAGATTTCTTGGATGAGGCACTAGTGGCACGGGCCAAGCCTGAAACCGGGCATCTGAGGAAGGGTGTTTCAGCTCCACTAACGTGAAACCTGGGAAGGGGCGAAGCTTGCAGTGTTTTTTTTGGAGAGATTTCTTGGATGAGGCACTAGTGGCACGGGCCAAGCCTGAAACCGGGCATCTGAGGAAGGGTGTTTCAGCTCCACTAACGTGAAACCTGGGAAGGGGCGAAGCTTGCAGTGTTTTTTTTGGAGAGATTTCTTGGATGAGGCACTAGTGGCACGGGCCAAGCCTGAAACCGGGCATCTGAGGAAGGGTGTTTCAGCTCCACTAACGTGAAACCTGGGAAGGGGCGAAGCTTGCAGTGTTTTTTTTGGAGAGATTTCTTGGATGAGGCACTAGTGGCACGGGCCAAGCCTGAAACCGGGCATCTGAGGAAGGGTGTTTCAGCTCCACTAACGTGAAACCTGGGAAGGGGCGAAGCTTGCAGTGTTTTTTTGGAGAGATTTCTTGGATGAGGCACTAGTGGCACGGGCCAAGCCTGAAACCGGGCATCTGAGGAAGGGTGTTTCAGCTCCACTAACGTGAAACCTGGGAAGGGGCGAAGCTTGCAGTGTTTTTTTTGGAGAGATTTCTTGGATGAGGCACTAGTGGCACGGGCCAAGCCTGAAACCGGGCATCTGAGGAAGGGTGTTTCAGCTCCACTAACGTGAAACCTGGGGAGGGGCGAAGCTTGCAGTGTGCGCCGGTGTTTCCCAGAGAAAAATCGCTGCTATTGGGCAATGAGAGACAGAAGAAGAAGGGCCTGACCGAGGTAATTCGCCGCACTGTTTTGAGAGAGATTTCCTTATTGAGGCCCTAGTGATGCCAAGCCTGAAACCGGGCATGTAGGGAAAGGTGTTTCAGCTTTGCTAACGTCGTCGGAAAACTGCATCGGAATGCAGCTTACCCTAAGGTGGTGCTTCTTCTTTTTCTTCTTCCCTACGCGCCAGGTTTCAGTTCCCTGCTGCGCAAGGCGTGCGCGCGAGGAGGGCAGGGGGGCGGGGGGGGTAGTCACCTAATAGGGGCGGGGCGCAAAATATGCTCCATACATTGACTAAAGGGGGGGGGGGGGCGCCCCTCTAGTCACCTAGTAGGGGCGGGGCGCAAAATATGCTCCATACATTGACTAAAGGGGGGGGGGGCGCCCCTATAGTTACCTAAGAGGGGGGAGCGCAAAATCTGTCCCATACATGGACTTAAAGGAGTACTGACACGAATTTTAAATATTTTCGGATTGTTGCTCTAAATAAAAACGTGGGTGTCGAGAACCCTAAAAAGAGTGTCGCGGTGCATGGGAATGCATCGAATATATTTTTATTACCGCTACCTTAAAACAGCAATTTCGGTTGCGGTATCGAGAGGGTGGCTTCGCAGTGACGTATCAAGTCTGCTCTGACGTCACGGGAAGACTGCAACTCGCGACATACTAGCAACAGTTGCCTGTTTGCTGTCAGCCGCACGTGGTTCACGTAAACAATGATGAGTGAATTGTCGTCCAGTGACTCTGAGAGTGATTTCTGCGACTTAGGCTGCATGCAGGACGCAAATTTCGCGAACCCAGTGAGCTGTGTTGATTTGTCATGATAATGTCCATTGCGGTGGGGCTGGCTTGCAGATGCTGGGTGACGAACTTTAAAATCAATGTATAATATTTTGTACGCGTTGTGTGGCTCCGGTGTGTGGAGAGCGATGACAGTGCACACTATGGAAACGATAGAGTTCCCTTTTGGGGTGCCTCAGAATCGTGTCAGTACTCCTTTAATATGGAGGAGGGCGCCGCGACGAACCTTCGCCCCGCCGGAACGGGAACCCTGCGCACGCCTATGCTGAGGCATGTGGGGAAGGGCGTTTCAGCCACTAACGTCTACGGCTATTGGTCGGGCTAACTGTTGCCTTCTTCATTTTTAGTGGACCGGTGGCGAGTAAAGCACCATCACTTTGCAGATACGTTTCAAGAAGTGGTGTTTCAAACCAATGACTTAACCGTAGAGATTTACATTTGTGTCTCTGGTTTTAGATAACCAACTTCAGCGCCTTGTTAAATTTCGTCGGGGATTCTGACACCGCTGCTAAGCCAAACAATGTTGTATAGGCAGTAACGACGCACCTTTAACTCATAAAGCTGTATTAACACGACGGGCGTGATCGCGGACGAATCAGTCACGTGACATGTCACGTGATTCGAATCTCTCCGCAGCCAATATTCACAAGACAGGAGAGAATTCACGCTACAAGCGAGGGTTTCAGCATTGCTCCCCGAGGAGCTCAATGATTTGGGCCTCCGTCGTTTCACGAATCGCTCCGCGCGGACCGAAGCGGGAACGCGGGAACGACTGACGTATGGTGACGTAGTGCGCAATCCGCGGGTTCGAATCGCGATTCCGTCCGTCGTGTGAATACAGCTTAATATGTATAGTATGGAGTCAGGGGCGTAGCCAGGGGGGGGTCACAGGGGTTTTCAACCCCCCCCCCCTTCCCCCGAAATTTTTATATTTTGCTTGCGTATATATACACGTACACATACAAACGCACGCACGAACATACATAATGTATGGTTGAACCACCCTCCCCGAAAAAAATTTCTGGCTACGCCCCTGTTTGGAGTGGTGTCGAGTAGTGGGATTTACCCAATTTTTGTGGCGCATACCCGTTCATGATGGTCCGCGACGACGACAAGACACGCCGACAAGCCGATACCCTAAGGTGCTTCGCCCCTAAAAAATGCTCGAAAAGAAGCCCTCGCATTGCCTTAGCGGCCAAAATGAAGCCAGCGTTTGCATTCCCTTGATCTCGGAAACATGCCCCCTTTAGGGCGGTGTCCACTTAAAAGTTGTTTCGCTCGGTTAATGTAAGCGCTAGGTTAGTTTTCACATAAGAGATCGCTGTTTTCCGACGAAAGGAAGATGTCGCGATGAGTATTTATGACTTGATCTCTGTGGTAGGAGGACGGTGCGTGAGCGTCGGCGTCGATGTTTGTGTTCGGCGTGCGGGGCCAAACTTCGAAGCTCGCAGGCTTTCCGTGATGGGGATCGGTGTGCGGTGCCGGATAAGCGTGACAATGAGCGTGTTGGTGCGCGGGTCACGTTCGATCAGCTCGAGCGACGGGGCGAAGCAGCTGATCGAACGAGACAGGACGGTTGATACTCGACGGGAGCGGATCGAGCGCTAGGCCTCGTCACGTCATCCTCCATCTTCGTGGCCCCTGCTGAGCCGCAGGCCTCGCCCCGGCTCTTGTGACTCCTGCTCCGTTACTATGCCTGAAGGGTAAAACTGCATGGTATGCGCAAATAAACACGACAGGGCCACGGAAAGGATGAACACGGACAGGCACGAACACGGACAGGCACGAACACGGACAGGCACACGGTCGTGCCTGTTCATCCTTTCCGTGTCCCTGTCGTGTTTATTTGCGCATACCAGTTTTACCCTTCAAGTATGAACCAACTCGCCCAGCTACAAGTTTTATTGATCCGTTACTATGCTTGGGCCTCGTCCCGAGCGGACGTTCCGGTTAGCTGGTACACGTCCCGGTGCTGTTCCTGAACTTGGACCATGCCCTGGTGCTGCTGATTCATTCATGAGGCTGCACCACTTCCCGACCCCGTACCACGCGACTCGGACCATGCTCGCTCGTCCCGTGGATGGATCGGCGACGCCCTGGTGCTGACGTGAGCAACAGCGTCGGCCGCCACCAAGGCAACCTATTGCCTCTGCTGCTCCTCTAGGATCCAAGTCCGCAAACCAACGCCTCAACGACTGACACTGCGCAGACTGTGAGTGTGTCCAGTTGACTGCCGGTGCGTTTGAACCGACTATAGCATGTTTATGACTGTATTGTTCATGTTGGTTCCATGCCCATTTTTCGTCCCTCTGTGTCCCTAGGTGACCTCTGTAAAAGTGTCCCTGTGTGTCGTTGGGTGCTTCCTTGGTGCGCCTGGCTGACCTGCGCCCACATTCTGGCCCACAATTTTGATCATCGTCACGGAAAGCCCGCGCACTTCAAATTTCGGCCCCACACGGCGAACACAAACACGGACATCAACGCTCACGCACCGTCCTCCTACCACAATCCTTCGATAAAATATGCCAGGAGGTCCAGATTTCATCAGGGAACCAGTGACACAAAGACACAGTTGAGCAGCATCTGTGCGAAAAAATTCGCTATATTAAACTTGTACGGCACGCAAAGAAAACGCTCCCTTTTCTTCGCTAAACACTAAAGTTTTATCCTGCGCCTACTACTTGACTCTAATTTCCGCCCCAGGAATTTTTTTACCACCTTGCGCTCGTTTTCAGCGGATACTATGGCAACGAGCTTTCGAGTCACGGGACTATCAAACGCCTTAGACGGTACAGAGGACGGTCAGCTTTGTGGAAGCGGTGATGTAAGCTTGTGCGACTGAGGTGAGGGTGCCGACGAGCTGAGCTCATCCGGCAATGATTTCATCCGCCAGTTCGAAAGACGAATTGAACGCTCAGCTCGAGCCTAGAGGCGCGCGGGTGGTCATGTTACATCAGGCCGAGTCACGCGAACGCCAGAATGAGGAAGTAAACGTGCATCTCGCGCGTCTTGAGCTACCAGGCGTGCGGGTGGTCGTGTGATTTTTATTGCGGTAGCAATTATATGGACGCTCCAGGCACATTCTTGCCGTCGCCGTGATGCTCAGTATAAAGTCCAAATCGATAACATAGCCCCGCGTGTCGTATGTTTATGTGCGAGTGAAAGCGTGCGAGGGCTGCCGACAATCGTGGCTCCAGGAGAGAGAGTACCGCATCAGCCGTGTCCATCGCGCGAAAGGCTCATGAAGGGGTTCCCGAATGGGGCTGCGTGGCTCCGGCAGGACAATGCGTAATAAGCTACGGCGCGCGCTACCACCCACGGTAGCGCGCGCCATAGCTTTACAGAGGATCAGCACACGGCTGATACCTTTGTATGTGTTTGTTTTCATTGCGAAGCTTGCGTTGAAGCCCTCGACAGCACGAAGGTCGTTTCGCTCGCTGCAGCAGCCTCCGTTTCTTACGCCAACGTTTTGTTGAGTTACGCCAGGTCGCATGCAAAATGAGTGTGCCGCTAGCCTCACTTCGTATAACATACCAATTTGTTTCGACCGCATTCAGTGTTTCGCCTTTGCAACGAAGTCGTGAATATTTTAACACGACAGTGTTTTATGCCGGGTTCTACCAAGACTTTACCGACATCATTTCCGTCACGGAAGTAATGATGGTAAAGTGTATGCTAACAGATGACGCACAAAAAAAAGTTTCGTAGATTTAACTGCCCTGGGAAACGAACGCACGACTCCTCAGCACGACGGAAAGTGCCTGGCGCTCTACCTACTGCGCTACCGACATACATGCACAAGGCTTTACAAGCGCGCCTCATATTTCTCACGCCTCCCTCCCACAGTGATCTTCGTTGGCGGGAGAGCGGTGTCACCGTCTAAACGCGGTGAAGTGAAGTACTGCTTCATGACACTAAAGAATGCCGGCAGGGAGCGATTCGGTAGTTTCAGCGCAACAGAGGCTTTCAATTCTTATTGTAGGAAACTCTACGGTCACTCAGCGCTCTGTGTGTCTCTTCTTTGTTCGTTCTCGTTCCATGCACTGTGAAACATTGAATTAGGAGTAGGTTACCCTCTCACTGGAGGTGCACACCATGATGTTTGTCTCATCAGATGACTACGCTTTGCATCAGTGTGTATCGAGTAGCAGGGCTCATCACGTGTTAACTTTTGCGCGGGATTCAACGTATACTGTGTCCGAGTGCATGTTTACTACTTCAGCTACCACAAGGGTTAAGTCACGAGTACGGACTTAGTCGTCGGGATGGAGGTGCGCCACTAGGCGTCAACGTGGGTGCATCTACGTCCTACGGCGCTATAGCTGCCAAATTAGCGCCAATAGATGTGCAAGCTCTCACAGATCAATGCACAATGAACAGTCAACTACTCCTGCGAACACATGATTCACTTCCGTGTTATACCGATTCCTATGACGAAGGGATCAGCCATGTGGCTTTTCGCTCCAGGTCACGTTCGCATGAGACATGTAAGGCCTTGCTAGGCTGCCGCTGCTCATCGCCTTCAAGGCGGATACTAATATCATTTCTCTTCATCGTTACCGCAGTAACCTTCAAAGCGAGACTTACAAGGGGAACCCCGGCGATTTTTCGATATTCACCGATTTAAATAAAACTTTCAACATATCTTCTCTTCGCTGCCCTGGTGGTATCTGCCAAATTATACAGCCGTAAGTCATTTACTTTTTGGAAAAAGAATTTTAAAAATTGGCAGCAAATTCCGGAATCATGCATTCAAATGCGGGCCACCCTGTGTACGTGACGCATCTGTCTACTCCTTTCTGGCCCAGTAGACGGACGCAGCGCGCGGCGCACTCTTTTTTCGTCGAGGCGACGCTGACGCTAGCACAGTTGTGTAGCGGATTTCGTGACGTCATCGCATACCCAGCATGGAGCATGGAGCAGCTCCCTGTTTCGGTTTCTGTTCTGGCTCATCATTCATTGCTTATTTAAAATTATTGACGATAGTGTCGGCAAAATGAACCACCCTAGCTGCTGCAGGACTGTTACTACTATTTGAAAAGGGCGTTATCTCAGTATGGTCGAAAATGCACCGGAGTTCCCCTTTAAGACACGAATTTTAAGAATTTATGGATTGTTGCTCTAAATCAGGGGTCTCAAACACGCGGCCCGCGGGCCGCATGCGTCCCGCGAGGCTCTCGGTTGCGGCCCGCGGCCCGCACATGAGTGTCCTCGCCCCACTACTTTTTTCTTATGAAGTATGTTCGTGAGCTACACAGACCTGATTGGCTAAAGGAAGTGGCTCAGTCAGGCATCCCACGTGTTCCCCTTGTTTTGAAACATAACCACGAAACGAAAATTATACTTCACAATCGGCGTCCTGACTTGAGTCATATTGGAGGTTGGTATCGACATGTTGAAATCCTGGAACCAAATCTCCTTCGGAAATTACCTGTATATGAGATATGGGAAAGCTTTCTTTCAAATATATGACAGCGTTTTCTCGCAAATTGTTTGAGACCCCTGCTCTAAATGAAAGTACTGGTGACAAGAAACCTATAAAGAGTGTCGTAGTGCATGGGAATGCATTGAATATATTTTTAATACCGCCCCCCATAAAACAGCAATTTCGGTTTCGGTATCGAGGGGGCGGCTTCTCAGTGACGTATCAGAGCAGTGTCACGTCATGGGAAGACAGCAACTGGCGATGTACGAACGGAAAATCTGTCATCTGCCCGTGGTGCACGCAAACAACGATGAGTTAATTGCCGTCCAGTGATCCTGACAGTGATCTCTGCGATTTAGGCAGCGTGACGGACGCAGAGCTCGCGAACTCAGAACTGACTTGACTCGTCAAGATAATGTCCATTGCAATGGAGCTGGCTTGCAGATGCTCAGTGACGAAAACTTTAAAATCAAAATAAAATATTTTATACGTGTTGTCTGACTCCGCTGTGTGGAGAGCGTTGACACTGCATACCAAGGAAACGAAAAATGTCCCTTCTGCGATGTTCCAAAATCGAGTCAGTACTCCTTTAAGGTATGCAGCTCATCGCAGGCGTTTACACTGCACATTCCCACCTTATATGTCAACTCCACAGCGGTCGCCTCTAACCAAAGCACCGCCGTGCTCATTATCATCATCACAGGTCAAGATCGTGACGGCGCAAAAGGGGGTCGCCCAGTTCGAGCTTCGGCTGGAAAAGGAGCACTGCGACCTGCAAGGCGCTATGCACAATGGCACGGCATTCATCCTGATAGATCTGTACACGTATGCGACTGCAAGCACGCTGACCGACGACAGCACGATGTTCACGAGCCTGAACATCGACGCCAGGTAAATGCAAAATCACATTTATATTACTATCGCGAAGCTTTTGGGTGGAAATAATTATCAGTCGCATCGCTGTCAATAATGATGGCTTGGGCTGTTCGTCCCAAAGCTTCCATATGATTATGAGGGACGCCGTAGTGTAGAGCTCCGGAAGTTTAGACCACCTGGGTTCCTTTAACGTGAACCTGAATCTAAGCTCAGAGCCTCATATTGCCTTCGTCGAAATGCGGCAGCCGCGGCTCGGATTCGATCCCGCGACCCATGGGCCATAAGAGTCCAGCACCATAAAAGTCGCATTATTTGGTCAACATCAATGATGCCACTTTTTGAGATAGCATTCGGAGGAGAGATGCTCCAGTGATGTACAACGTGACATACAGGCTATCATATTGTTACGATTTATCGCGTGGTCGTGACGGTGAAGAAGGCATCATGCAGTGAAACGGGTAAACATTGTACTCTACTGGATAAAGTTGTGCCCCAGCAAAACAAACAACATGCACTGTACAACGATGGTGGGTAGCAAAGCAATCAGTCGTCAAACTCGGATCTGCGGTGAAACGTGTTTTTATCGCTATAGCAAATGTATGGGCACTCCAGGTGCATTCATGCCGTCGGTGTTGCCGTGAGGTTCCGTGTAAAGTTCAAGTTGCGATGACATCATCCTGCACGTCTTATGTTCTATGTGCTAGTGAAAGCATGCGAGGGCTGCCGACGACTGCTGCTTAAGCGCAGATGAAACGCACCAGCCACGTTTCGCCGCGCGAAAGGGGCATAACGGGTCGAGAAGAGGGGCTTCGTGACTCCGGCTGAATGTGCGTACTTTGACCGGTTGGGCTAGGTCGCGCGATGATTACCTTGACAGGGATCACTGGTCGGGCCATATACTCTTACGTGCGTTCTTTAGGATGAAGCGATAGACAGCACGGAGGTCGCTTCGGTCACTGCGACCGCGGCGGTCACGTTTCAATAGAGGCGTAATGCTGGAGGACCATGTACTGTGCAATGTCAGTGCACGTTAAAGACTACGAGATGGTCAAAAATTTTCCGGAGTCATCCACTACGGCGTTCCTTACAATCATGTCGCGGTTTTGGCATACAAAACCCCAGATATTTGCTTGCTGCTGCGACCGCGTTACCGTATGTCAGTGTTTTGTTGTGTTACCCCAAGTCGGGCGCTAAAGGATCGAGTAGCTGTTCGCCTTGCCTTCGTATAACTTTCCTAATTTTTACTGTCGCGTTCATCTCTTCGCCCTTGCGGCGAAAATATGACTTACTTCCTTTCATTTCTCTACTGGATCAACGTTTTCCCGCTGCATTCCTATGCCACTAGTTCTAAAGGGTTTCATTTTTCTCCCTGTTCGGTGTGTAACAAAACCCCACACTAGCTAAGGCATATGGCTTGCTCGTGGGCACTTTCTAAATGAATCGCAGAATGAATTTGCGACGTTCTAAGTCATTTCAGGCATGCCACTGGTTGCGGTGTTTTTCGTAGGTTTCTGGCTCCAGCGATGCTTGGAAACGAGATCTTAATCAACTCCCGGGCGGCGGACCCAGGCGGAAAGACTGCTTTCGTTGAAATGGACATTCTCGACAAGACCACCAAGCAGATCCTTGTCCAAGGAACTCATACTATGTTCATGTTCGCGAGCAAAGCGGGGCAAAACGTTTGACGCGATGATGGAAAATTTACGAAGCGCGATAAATAAAGGTTACGTAGCAAAGTCGGGTCATTATCCAAGTAAAATTTGAGTAGGTGGGGGGGGGGGGGGGGGGGGGTAGCTGTTGCAAAAGGTTATGAGGAAGCGCTACGCAATGAGAAAGAACGGGTGTTTCAGCTCCACTAACGTTAAACCTATAGGGAGGAGCGAAACATGCAGTGTGCGCCGGTGTTTCCCGCAGCAATATCTTTACTCTTTACTGCTTTACTCGCCACCGGTCCACTAACGCACCATCACTTTGCAGATATGTTTCAAGAAGTGGTGTTTCAAATAGATGACTTTACCGTAGAGATACAGGTTTGTGTTTCTATTTTTAGATAAGAATGAGCGCCTTGGTGAATTTCGTCGGGGATTCTGACACCGCTGCTAAGCCAAACATAATGTTTTAGGCAGTAACGACGAACCTTTAACTCATAATATGCATAGCACGGACTGGTGGCTAGCAATGGAATTTACCCAATATTTTTGGCGCATACCCGTTTATGATGGACCGGGACGATGACATGACACGCCGACAAGCCGAGACCCTAAGGTGCTTCACCCCTACAAGCAAATGGATACAAGTATTCAAGCGCCTGTTCTATGACCGTTAAAGCTCGATTAAGCCTTATTTTAGACATGTCCTGGGTGATATACTTGCATTGGTAGCAAAATGATCCGCTACGTATGTGCAGTGTATTGACACTGTACATGATGGATTCAGAGCTTTGGCTTTCTAATGGAAATGGAGACGCCCGACGGATCGTGCATGCCCAGTGGGACGAATCGTACAACTGCGGGCAAATGTGTGATGCAGCTCAGCCAGGCGTTTGGAATAACCACCGAGAGACAGATAGGAAGGCGTTTATAGACATCTCAACATACATGGGACAGAGCACAAAGACACATAAAGATAAACATATGAGCTTGTAGAAATGGTACTGTGAACAGTAAAGTGCCGCAGCTTGTGCACTCAGAGTTCGGCTGATGTAGCTGTTCTGGGTGCAGTGTTTGCGTTCATGAGCTACACTCTAACGACAAGTTTTACTGAGGCCGGATAGGAAACTTAAACTGAGCGATCAATTTCGCCACCATCGACATGTGGCTGCCCCGATTCGTATTCGATCTAGCTTGCTTGGACAGTGGTAACGTTGAAGTAAATATCTGTTGACACATGACAGAAACACTGGAAAAATTATAAAAGGGGGTGCTTCGAACTTGTACGAATGTGCAAGTGATAGCCTAATTGGACCATTAGCGAAATGAAACGTAGGTCTGAGCCCAGGCGGCGACGTATAGGCGCCATGCAATGGAGTTTTCTTAATTCGGCGTCAGCGCAAGAACCCACACCCTAGCCAGCACAAGCAGCCAAATGGGGCCCGGCCCAGACTATAATAGAACCATAGACCCGAACTCGACTACCACGTCTCCCCTGTCTAGTCCGTGTATGCTTCGCAGAGCTATCGCCGCAGGACCGGCGTGGAGCACACCTCTCACCTTACTTTTCACTGCGACTGCTGCTCAGGCGAACGGCGCAAAGACGTAGTAGACGCGCAGCTCGCGTGCATACGTGTTTCTATCGCAATAACAATCATATGGACACTCCAGGGGCATTTTTGCCGTCGCCGTGATGTTCCGCATAAAGCCCTAATCGATAACATCGACCCATGCGTCGTATGTTATATGTGTGACTGAAAGCGTTCGAGGGCTGCAGAGAACACTGGTCAAGCGGAGAGGAAACGCAACGGCCCTCTAGCTCCGTCGTGCGAAAGGCTCGTGAAGGGGTGCCGGAGTGAGGGCTGCGTCCATCCGGTAGGCACTGCGCACTTTTACCTGCCGGGCGTGGTCACCGCAGCGGTTGTGTCCGCATCTTTAGAGGCGATCAGCAGACGACTCATACCTATAGGTGTTGTGTTCTCACCACTCTGGGCAGTCGGGCTGGCTGAAGACGCCGCCAAGACCCAAGGTCTGGCTGCTGCCTGAGGAAAGGGCGCTCCGGTAGGGCTAGTCCCCCCGGCCCCACCGCCCTTGACCCCAGCAAGGACAAGAATGAAATTCTGTCCCTCTCTCTCACTGATCGATTTGCAATGAAGAGAGACAGCACGAAGACCACTTCGCTCACTGCGGCGAACCGTGTTTCCTTACACCAGCATTTTGTTGAGTTACACCAAGTCGCATGCAAAAAGACTGAGCTACGAGCCTTAATTGATTCGTATAACATTGCAACTTGTTGTTATCGCATTCATTGCGTCCCCCCTTGTGCGAAACTGTGACTTTCATTTTTATTTCTCACTCACGCAATGCCGGGATGATGACGTGGAAAAAGAGGACGTGCAGTTCGCACGCTCAGGTAGTTTTCTTTTTTTTTTTTAATTTCTGGACCATACTTCTTGGACCTAAAACGACCTTGAAACCTATAGACATTCAAGACATTCACCTTAAAACTCTGCCGTGAAGTATTGATAGAAGGAGGTGGCAATGAGCAGAAAAAGTCGGGCTCGTTCTTATGGAACGGATGTTCGCCCGTCCAAAAACATGCAACATAGATCAGAAAAACACAACGCGCCATCTGCTACAATAAAATAAAACGAAAATAAAGCTAATTAGTATAGTACACCTTGTCCCGCACAGATGGAGCCCCCTGTCAAATTCGCGGATGGCGACAGGCGCGTAGGAACTCAGACAACTCAACTGTGTTATGAAAGGGAAAATTGACAACCACCCGTGTGTAGCACGAAGCCACAAGGAAATCCGTACGGATTTCTCACAAAAGAAAGGCTTCTGAGAAATCCGTACGGATTTCCTTGTGGCTTAGTGCTACAAACGGGTGGTTGTCAATTTTCCCTTTCATAACCCTTCCGCCACCTTGCGGGTTTCCGCAGAACTCATTTGCGAGTCAACTGTGTATAGCTGATGTTGTAATGGTTAGTTAGCGCAGCGGTGGATGAGGAAACCCGCGAAAGGCTCGACACGAGAACGCTGCGATCCGATCATGCCGCACTTTCATCAGATCGTTACCAACGCCCTGAAGACTCTGAAGTACGCCAAGAGGTTCACCGACCAGGTATATGACTTCTTACTCACTATTTTCCGATTACTAAACTGATTTTTGTTCTGCGCGCAATTTCACTTATGAAACAAGCTCTGCCAAATCATAGAATTCGGAATATTGCATTCGTGGTGCAAGCTATACTGAATAAAATGCTTTGCTGGGCGCGTTGGTTCATTGCGGAATAAATTTGAGCGCGAAAGGACGAGACACAGAAAGAGAAGACGACTACACGAGCGCTCGTGTTGCCGTCTTCTAATTGTTTTGTCTCATCCTTTTGCGCTCAAATATACACCAAGCTGTACTGCTTCTGCCAGTGGCGGCAGAATTTGTAGGATATGTAGGATTTTTCGTTGCTTGCACGTAGAGCAGGCCCGTAGCCAGGAATTTTTTTCGGGGGGAGGGGGGGGGGGGTGGGGCACTTGTTGAAAGCCTTGAAAAACACCCATTTTTATTATTTTTCCTCGGTAAAACACCCTCTTCCACCCGAATTTCGGGAAGGGCCCGGGCCCCTAGCCCCCCCCCCCCCCCGGCTAAGGGCCTGACGTAGAGGTATCGCTAACTTCGGCATTTGGAGCGAGTACTGCGAACTTTGTATAGCAGGGATAGTTTTCCGCCCTCTCCTGTCATAGAAGCTTATTTTATTCGTCTGTACTTTACTCGTCTCCCTCCCCCCCCTCCTTTTGTTTTTCTAAATGGAAGCTCTCCTACAGCATAGTAGCTAGGTACTTTTCGTTTTGATCACGCAGTATCAATATTAAAATTCAGTAGGACAGCTGCATTGAGCTCTCCCGTGGTAGACTACATTGCGCTCGTCTAACGTTCACGTTTTATTCAGAACGCAGAGACGCGAAGGAAATATATACGCACAACGAAATTAACGCACCGAGCATGACAGTGATGCCGGTGAAGTATACAAAAGAAACTAATGTCATGTGGTCGGAGGCATTGCGGCGCGGAGGTCACCGCGAGTGCTCGTTATTAATATGCAGCTGGAAAACGAGGCGATAGCACAATGACATGCATGCAGAGCTGGCGGTGTCGCGGGCGTCGCGACATATGTCACCGACTGCTTGCCGTGCGGGTTACACCACAAGGCCATTGCAGCATTACTTCACAGAGGTATTTCCGTGACCAGCCTTGATGTAAGAATCTTCTTCGCTATTGCTGTACACAAACCAATACAACCGAAAAAGAAAACCATGCCTCGCAAAGAAACGTAACGAGAATCGGAAACTCTTTACCTCGCTTTGCTGAGCTGGAGAGCCATGATGAGAACAGTACCAGCTTCACGGCGTGATTGGCATGGATACAAGGATATCTGCACCACTATTCCTGCAGAGATTCATTGCACCGACGATTGCGTGACTTCCACCAAACTCTTTCCAACACAGCCGCTTATTACCTGGCTGTTAACACGTCCACTGCTTATCAGCCGCTTCCTCCACAGCCCCTGTCGTAGCCTCCGTGGATGAATGGATGCTATGCGCGTCCCCTTTATAACGGGGCGTTGTGCTGTGCGTTACCAAGCTCAAGATATTTTTAAATGCGATACATTTCTTAGCGAACCAAAGGCACTTTGAATCCCACTCACCCACCCACTCACTAATCCATCCATCCATCCATTCATCTCTCCATCGTCGACTCGCAGTTGGGTGACACGAATATTGTGAAATGCTTTCGTTACGTTGACGACTTCTTGATTTTGTTTGACTGCGATGACCATTCGTTTGAAGCCTCCGTCCATCATACGCTGGCTCTGTTTCAGGAATGCCTCGGCTCTCTTATACTCACGCATGAACTACCGGCGAATGGTGAGCTTAGGTTCCTGGACCTGAAGTTGTCATTTTTGCAGAATCGCGCATGCTGGATGTATGAACCGCGTGCAAACAAACCTCTGTTATCGTATGCGTCAGCGCATTCAAAACTAATCAAAAGAGGAATTGCTCATGCCTGCTTGCGTAATGCATTGATAAAATCCTGTCACCACTCAATTGATTTAAGTTTCTGTTCGCAAATCGCTCGGTTAAAGGCGGCCGGGTATCCTGACAACCTTCTGGTTTCAGTCTCGGAAAAGCTGCGCAGTAGGACAGGCGATGGACCCCAGAGCGTCCAGCCTGCAGCACGTGATCGCAGAAAAATAACTACTATCCCTTATATTCATGGCGTTTCCCACAAGCTAAAGAAAACAGGACAAAGAGTGGGTGTCGACAGAGTTTTTGCGGCTCCTAAAAAGCTTTCACAGATTTGTGTTAAGACTAACCCTGTGGCCAAGGCACGTAGTACGTGCAGCATTAACCATACCAAGAAGTACGATGTTTGCTCAAAAGGGATGGTGTATAAAATACCCCTTTGTTGTGGTCTGTCCTACGTGAGGCAGACAGGTCGATGTCTAAACATCCGACTGCAAGAGCATGGCAACAAAGTGCGGAAAGGGAGAGAAGGCTTTCTTGGTATGCATTGCGCACAATGTGGATGTAGTCCGTTCTTCGAAAGGATGAGTGTACTTGCAAAGCATCCTAACGAGAACACAAGACTAATTATAGAAGCTGCAGCGATCGCTGAAAGTAGTTCTGTCGGTAAGCCTTCAATAGCTTTAACTGACAAGGGACTTTCAATCTTGCGCCCGCACATGCGCTCTAGTTCTTGAGCGGGCTGTCCGTTGGTTTAGAGTGCCTGCTCATGTTAGCTTCGTGTTTTTGGAGGGGGGGCGTTTCTAATCACATGCTTTGGGTTATCGCACACTGTCGTTTTCATAAATTGCTTGTTCTTCACAATAAAGTTCAGTTGGAAGTCAGCGCTCGTCTTAGTTAGTCTCGTTGTCCCGTGTCTTCCCTTGCGCTGTAATTGATCTACGAAATGAAATGCCAACTAGCCCGTACCCACACCCTGCTTCACATCTTTGTACGTGTTGTGCTCTCAATGCAAA